>VDFB02347578.1:66210-252040 GCA_007258455.2 Sequoia sempervirens | reverse complement strand
TTTTGTGGTGATTGTATTATGACTCTAAATGATGTGTATGGACCATCACATGTTTGACATGAGGTTCCTCAACATGTTGATTGTTGGAACTTTATATATTTACATGCTTGGTTTATCATTATACTTCAATTCAGTGATGTGCATTATATATGTTATGATTAAATATGATCTTGAGTATTGATGATTCAAGAAATGATTTATATGATAGATGTATAGATGTTTTTTTTATGCTTTATGCTATTGAACCACATTGGGTGATTATGTTGTGCTTCAACTATATATATACATTGGGAAAGTACCCTTCATGTACATTGAATGGTTACATGTACAAGGTTATTTCTCCATCTGGCTACACAGGTCTGAGTTATTCCCTAGCGATGGTTAATTCAAAGATGTCACATTGGGCCTCCCTATCTATTCCCTCATCATACTCGAATCGAGTATGATATGTGTCATGCTTGACCTTATGTGAACCCTGATCCGAGTTAGGAGTTATTCTAGAATCCCTATGTGTCATGAATGATAAGTGAATGTCTAATTTAATTAGTGGTTTAAATTCTACATTTTTTCATAAATGAAATATTAGGAATTTAAATGATTCTAATATTGGTTATTAAAATATTTTTGTGTTTTGGGAAAGGGAAAGATATAATGAAAGTAGAAATGAAGTTAAGCTATTGTTTAATGAAATTGTGAAAATTCTATGGGTTGGGAATCACACGGTATGTTTGATTTAAATATCTTTTTGAATTTTGAATTCCATAAATTTAAATAAATACATGCTTACATGGATTTAAATCGTAAATTGAAATGACATAGGTTATTTATAAATTGATTGATGTGTCTATTTGTATTTTGAGGAAAGTGGAAATAAGGAAATGGAAAATAAATTTATTTATTTTTAATTGAAAATTCAAAAAGGGTAAATAGGGAAAATCACTTCATTTTTCATGTTATGTTTTTGTGAATAAATTTGTGTAAGAAAAACCTTCTTATGAACAAAATTATAATTTGCTGATTGGGAGTGCAACCAGAGGAGGAATTCAACGAGGTTGAATTTGTTGGGTTAGGAATCAATAGGGGAGTGTTTTTTCTTGTCCTTCTGAGCTCTCATTTTGGTGTGCATGACACACTCTTCATTCCAAGATTTGATCAAGTTTGAGATCTTTCATTTGTTTACTTTTATTTGGCTAATTTCTTTCAATTCAAGAAGTTGGAATAAGATTGGGGGAGTGTAGACACCTCCCAATGTAATTCAATTTAGGAATTATCATGTTCATTTCATTATTTTGCATTTGTTTTTGAAAGCAGACCTCCTCCTCCCCACTCATATGGGGAAGACAGTGGGGCCCCCAAGACAAGACAAGACAAGACGACAGGTTGGGGCAGGGCCCCAGACAAGATTAGTTTGGTTGTGAACAACTCATAACTCATAACTTATCTCTACTAACTAAACTATATTTAATGCATAAAGATAAATTGTTATGACTAGCCCACCAACCATCCATCCATCTGACCACTCATCCAACCATCCATCCCTCCTACCTTCCAACCATGAATCCATTGGCCCTTTTGGCTAGGCTGTAGGGGGAGGAACCCCCTCGGTAAGGGGTTCCTTACTCGAAGGCCCCTTCCCTCCATCCCTCCATCCACCCAACCATTGATCCACCCTTGGGTAATGGGTGGGGTTGTTGGTTTGCCCACCTCGATAGAGAGGAAACCTCTCGAGAGGTTCCCGATCAGAAGGAGTGCCCTTCCACTGATCTTTCCATTCAACCATCCATGCATCGACCGATATTGGCTAGGCCATAGGGGGAGGAATCCCCGGGTTAAGGGGTTCCTTACCCAAAGGCCCCTTCCAACCATCCATCCATCTGACCACTCATCCAACCATCCATCCCTCCTATTTGAAGGTTGGTGGGAAGGATGGATGGTTTTCGGGAAGAGCCCAGTTGGAGAAGTCAGACTTTGTCACTTTAAAATTAATGAAAGTATGTTTGGAACATAATGAATATGTAGTACAAATTCTTAGATGTGTAAATAGATATGGGAATGAGATATTTTGAAAGGTCATATTACAATTCTTTGTTTGTTTCTTCAAATAATAAAGTGATTTATGGCTTAAAATAGAAAATAAACCTACTAGCCCTTTAGAAAATTTTTGACGTTATTCCACTAAGAACTTTGAACCATGTTACATATATAATTTGGTAGTCTAGGTTAATTAGAGGTAGATGCCATTGTAGGTTTAGTTGGTTCAATGACTAATGTATCAGAAAGAATTCTACGAGTTGTTCGAGGTCTGGACCGCCCCAAACACAACTCGTAGGATTCTCGAAAGCTCATTGTTTGAGCAGGATGATCCTTGCCAGTTATCTTTATCAAAAAATGAGGTTTCTAAGTGAGTTGGGGAGAGTTTCTACTCGGTTCTAAACTCGATAACCAATACATCGCATGAATGATTTTTCCATTGGAATAAAAGCACAAAACGCCCATGATTTTTTATAGACTATTCACCAAACATAGAGGGAGAAAGAAGAAGGGTGTAATCATGCCAAAACTCGTTGTTATTCGTCAATATCTGGCAGATAAATATCACCAATTAATAATACCCCTTACTCTTCTATTAATGGGATTTGGCCAAAGTGGGGAATAAGGACTTGGGAGAAAGCAATGCAAGGGGAAAATGGTTATCCTTGCCCTCGACCACCTTCCCCCCGCCCCCAACTTCCGCCAATGATACAAAATATGGGGAGTTGGATTAAGGCCTTATTACTTTCATTTGGACTTTTGGTGCTCTTGGAGAAACTTGGCCTTAGCAAGATCTCTTCACTCCTATTGTCACTGACTATTTGGCAGAATTTCGTCAGAATGTTCAATGTATTTCTGGTGGCCATTCATCTGGAAACTGCAATCAAAATTCTAGATGTTTGAGCCCCAGAGTCGGGGGCCAATTGACAACTCCCTTGAGAGACTAGCCACCCCTAAATTAGCAAATAGTAGTACTCACAATACAACTGCTACTGGTAATCTCAATGGTTGTTATTTTTGTTGCCATAAGCTATTCTCCTAATAGCCCCCCATCATTGCCATCCTAAATGAAGGCACTTATACTCCATCGTAGGACGACCACTGCAATATGCGATAGAGGATACACTCCATGGAAGATGGAGATGAATTGTATAAACAGTAGGATGGAACCACCTGCAGGGGATACTCCATACACATGTTAAAGGAAGGATGACAAGAACAAACATTCTTTCTTTATTTTCAGAACAAACAAATAAGATATTTTATTCTTTATAATGACTAGTTGGCTACTAGGTAAAGGACACCTCTGCCCCTAAAGGGGCTTCGACCCATTCTTCCAACCATTATCGAAGGTTGGAGTTCATTACCGAAGGTTGGATCCCCCCTTTTCCTTCTAATTCTAACAAAACAAATCAAATAGTCCTTACCGAACAAAGGTTGGACATTACCAAAGGTTGGAAGGAAGGAAGGATGGTCCCAACCTAAGGCCAATATGGGCAGCGCCAAAGGCTCTATCCAGGAAGGGTTTGGTAGAAGTAAGGTTGGGAAAGGGGTGTGGGAAGTAGGATACATTCTTTCTTGACGGCCCCACCAGGGGGTGGGAGATATAGGGGCCTTAGGTTGGAAGACAAAAATACAGTTAGGAATCAATCCTAACTCAACCCAACCTGACTTCTATTAGGGCTGTAACCCAACCCCACTGACCATATTCGTCTTAGGTAGAAGGTGGGGTTGGGTCTCGGGGACAAAGGAGGAGTAAAGAGAATTACCTCGGCCTATCCAATACCCCCTATTGGGGTGGTATTGGGCCTCGGGGATGGAGTTTGAATGTACAATTTTTTGGGAAATGTGTGAAACATGAATTTGATGTGAAAAGTGTGTTGTTGGTCATATTTAGAGCAAAAGAGTACTTTCAAAATTTTGAATTTAGAAAAATAAACATTGGATTTTTTTTAATGGAGTATTTGGGAATTTTTTGGTTTTTAGCTTGTAGAAAGATTATTTATTTTTAATAAAAAATGATGAATTTGAATGTTTAAAAAAAGTTGTTCTTTCAAGTTTTGTTCTGAGCGTGTCGGCTTGGGGCATTACATGGCCCTATGTTATATTGTATGAGACCTGATGATGGATTGCCAATTTTTGGTGCCATTGCTGGGGAAAACATGTTCTTATACTTTGTGTTAATATGAAATCAAATAGATAAGTGTTATTAAAAAAAAGAAGAATTTATTCTTTCTTTGTATGGCCAAAAAAGGGGACCCTATGAAAGATTCATTGCCAAAACCCCCCAACCACAAATATCTACAAAAAAAAAAACCAACAAGGAGTCTTAGTTGAAGAAACTTGCAAACGACCGATCTTTCGAGACTCACTTGAGACCCTGAAACATGCTAGGAAATAATACACCAATACCCAATTCATTTAATTGATTTCATACATAATCCCATGGGAGAAAAGCATGCATACAAGTTTAGGAAATAATCAAATGCAAAGATCAAATAGAAAAGCTAAAAGATAACACAAGATATATCTTATGAAAACCTTCAAGGGGGAAAAACCCAACATCCAAAATCATCCATACTCCTATTATTTAGCAACAAAATAATACATGCACTTACAAAGTTACAATGAATACTTCTAAAACATCAAGCCTCTTCAATGCAGCTCCCATGTGTTCAAGCATGAATCCAAACATCCCATGCCATGCTCCACATATGCACTCCTAAAAAAGACTCAATAATATGACAACCCACTCACCCAACTAACCTTAACCACTAAAAATGTGTTTGCTTATATAAAATAAAGCTCACATAAATACAACCAAATGGTAAGATAAAACCATGTGCCACAAAACCATGTGAACACAAAATATTGACCCCTCATTTAATATTGGATACTAATTTTTCACATTATTAAATAATTTCCCCAAATATTAAATCATTATCCTATGTCTTCTACACATAAAACAATACAACTTACAAGTGGCCTCGAATAATTACCTAGTGTGGCCAAACACATCTCCTAGATGCACCACAACTAAATAATTATTTAATTACAACATTGTAATAAATCATTTAATAAAATGGTTCACAACACCAAATCCTAACATTTTCCCACTTGTTGTATACATTGCATAAGGATCAATCAATGAAATAAACCATCATAGCCATACATGAAACTACATGTATCTCTAGCGTGCTCTCATGCTTCATCAAGATACTTGCAATAAAACCAAAGTGACCACCATCTCAAGCAAGAACTCCCTTCATCCTCCAATATGCCACCTATGGAAGAAAAGGAACAAGCCAAGGTGAAGATGTAACAATCCAATGAACACAAGCATCAAATCCAAGTGATAACAAAGGCTCTAAGCTACTATCAAAGGTAAAAACCCATATGAAAAGAAATAACATCTGCAACACATGTTAATACATCCAACCATACATACCTCCTAGATATCAACAACATTAATAAAATCATGCTAACAACACATGTAACCCATAAATTGCAATCACAAGCTCCCTATATTAAACCTATAAAAGAACATACAATCTAGGAACTCGCATTATATGGGTAATGTCAAATCTGAAAATATCAAGTATACCAATCAACAATCAAACCAAGGTGTGGAAAATGATAAAAAACATGAAGTACTACAGACAAACACAATGATCCACACATGCAACATAAATAGCTTCATATTCTCTCACAACATGTCATCACAATCCTCCCAAATCATATGAACATGGACCTCCATGAAGGAACCACATAATGAAGAGAGAAAACCTGTAAACCATAACATATCCTTCTACCAACACCTTAAAGTGCTACATTGTGTCAAGTATGATCTCTTTACAATCCAAAATAAAAATCCACAACAACACCCAACCACTTGTTTTTCCTTGCGCACACGCCTTGGTAAATGAGGAACCCCCTTTATTTTGTTTTATTTTCTTGTCTTTTGGTGCCTTAAATTAGATTTTACTTTCGAGTAAGTGCTTGTTTTGGTTTTGAGTCCTGGTCATGTTTTGGAGTTAGTCTTTTTTGGGAGAACAAAAACTTGAGGGTTGTTTAGATGACCCTCATTTTTATTTGGTAGGTTTTTCATTGTGCAGATCAGACCATGACTCAGACATGGTCGTGTGGTATTCATTTTTCCACAAGGTTTTGTGGAGATAATTTCTCCACAAAATTATAGGGGCATCATTTTTTCGCATACCAAGTAAATGCTCACCACTCTGTCATATACAATACATTTATGGTGTTTGGTGGTGAAGGTTTATATGCATTTGGTTTAGTTTTTTGTGCTCTTTGAGAATATTTTCGAGCTCACGACATGTTGTGGTGTCTTGGTGATTAGAGTATTCTTGTTGCTACGAATTACAATCCTTCCAAACATCCATCTCCAGTTATTTTTTCTTTTATAGGTATTCTCCTAGGGTTTTCATGACCTTCATTTCAAATATTAAGTGATTGCATGGTCAACTGAATGAATTCTTAGGAATTTAGGGAAATTTTAATAATTGTTTCATTTAAAATCCTTGCATGGACATTGGCCCTTATTAATTTCTGGTGGGCATAGTATAAATTATGGTCGAGGTATTGTAAATTATTGAATTGATCTCAATTGTTGGGGTAGTCTATGTTGATGGGCTATCTCTTGCCCTAGTTCTTATGATTTTTGGTTTGGGAGATAGTATGTGTAGGAAGGGTTAAAATCGTAATGAAAGGAAAAGACCAATGATAGCAACCACAACTACATAAAATCTAAGCCTAAAATCCCAATCCAAACAAGAAAGAACAATCAACAATGGAAATCAAATGAAAACATAAAGAAATATAAAACCCCCATGTTGAAATTGATTAACCTTCCTTGCACCTCCTTCATTTTGCTCAATGTGCAAGCCATCCCTCAAATTTTTTTGTGTTCGAATACCTACAAGTGACATCGATACGATAACAAGAACTTTAGAGATAGTGGTTGTAAGGTTGGAATGAGGGAGACAACTCTCTTTTATAGAAAAGATTCTTGAATGGACGGTCAAGAACGAAAGCTAAAAATATGCCAAGATCAACGGTTGAGGTTGCATGCACCACGTACTGGTAGGGTTAGGGATGGTTAAGGATAGATGGTCAAGATTGGAAGAAGACCGAAGGGGATCGACAGTTGAAATTCAAAGAGAAAGTGGAGGCATTCAAATAATAATTTTTAATTTGAGAAGGGAATCTTGGAAATTAGGGAGAGGATGTGGAGAAACAAATAATCAAAATTATTATTCATTTATGGAGAAAGAGGGAAGTGGAATTTAATTAAAATGATTATTATTCAACCATTTTATTAAATGGAATGAGGACTTTAAATAATTCAATTAGATTAATTATTTAATAGTGGAGGGAAGAAGTTAAATGAATAGTTAAATAATTAAAATAATCATTTAACTCTAGATGAATAGTGGAAGATGAATAATTGAATAAATGAGAATTTATTTAATCATAGAGAGAAATAGGATATTAGCAACGTAATTAAATAAATATTTAATTTATTTAATTAATCGAAGAAGAATAAAGAAAAGGAAATGAATGAATTAAATAATTAATAAAGGAATGTGACTTTAGAATATAATCAAATAATTTAAATTATTCAATTATGCTAAGAAGAGAGGAAATTGAAGCGAAAAAATGGTATTCACAGGCTCGAGACATTTTTTAGTGTCTACATTTTGTCCCTCTTTGACATAATGTGATTTGAGTGTTGTGTAAAAGAATAATTAAGAAAATTCGATTTAGAACATGCCCCATTGTGCTCCAATGAAGGCGGGATAGACCCATGCCCCTTCAAATTTTTTTTGCAAATTTTGATTTTTTTTGAAAAATGAGAAAAATTATTCGGACAAGCAAATTTTGTGCACTGACAGTAAAAGGTTTCAATTTTGAGCCTCCAAGAAGTTCACATTAGGGTTTGGGGTCAGCATTTGACACAACCAGTGAAAAAGGGAGGTAAAAATCCCACTTTAGGAAGGTATAAATGTGATTTGGTTTCTAAGAATAGTTATTTGCGCATTTTTACTTTGAGTGAATAGTGAGAGTGAAAACTTGCTCGGAAGCTGTTGCCACAATGTCTCTAGTACCACATGCTACGCATCGTGGATATCAAGTTAGGACCTATAGGTGGCTAGAGGGCTTGGGGACATGGTAAGTACTCCATCCTTGCTTTGTGATTTTTTAAATTTTTTCTAGTTTAATTTTAGGGCTCCAAAAGGAGGCAAATAGATGCAGAAAACCCTGTTCGCCGCATTTGTTATCGTGTTCATCGTAAGTGGATGCAGTTCGCTACATCTGCTTGGTGCAATGCAAGTGCATAGGGTAGAGCCACAACTATTTTTTTACAACACAAATGAATTTTGTGACGCAACTGTTGGATTGGACAATGTATGTTAGGTTTTGAGCTGCATGTGTGATTTTGAGACACAATTGTGATCTTGAACACCATATTTAGCTGAAAGGCCACATTTGATAGGGAATTCGATGCATTTGCAAAAGTGAACCGCATGTGCAGATTTTGCAATGCATTTTACTTTTGAGATGCATATGTTAGACAATGCGATGCATTTGATTGTTTAAAATTTTTCCCCAATTTGGATAAAATATTCTCTGTGATCGAGGTCAAATAGGTTTGCGTAGGTTTTAGGATTGACATAATGTGCTTGTTTGTGATCATAGGTTGCACTAGACCCTATTTATACTCGAGAGAGCCATCCGTTGACCTTCAGACTATGAGAGTGATTAGAGGATGACTAGAGGGATCAAATTCTTTCCCTGGGATTGTATTACACCACCTTCATTCCCATGATTTAAGCCAACAAGGGTTTACTAATTGCTTTGGCTGAGCAATGGAATTCAAATACTAACTCATTCCATTTGGTGATAGGAGAGGCCACAATGACCTTAGAGGATGTGTGGTGGATTCTTTGACTTCCGATCCATGGACAACATGTCTTACGATCCAGAGTAGGGGTATGGTGCTATTGTGAGTGCTTTCGAGCATGAGGACATCATGAAGTTGGGAGTAGAGGAGTATGAGATCCACTGGGATGTGCTTACGGAGCGATATGACCTCTTTATTGTTGTCCTTTGCAGTGTTATTGGTGGAGTTGTGTGCCCTGAATGATGGGGACATGAATTTCCAGTTGGTTGGGGGGAGATGCTGGTTGAGATGCTTACCCAATGTGTTGTTTATGCTTGGGGACCATGCATGGTTGTGATGCTATATTTCGAGCTCCACGACATGGCATACCAGGGTGCTTAGAGAATTAGCTATGGGATGACTCTCTTGATGGTGTGGGCATGGGATAACATTGCGATGTTCTGACCACTAGTACAAAGGTAGCTAGGACAAGGTTACCATATTTGTTCATTTATGGTGGAGTTGTTACTCAGACACATGTGGGTGATATTGGTTATTGGAGGCATGTAATAGATATTTTGGATTCATTCATATGGAGGCCATACAGGGACTGTACTCAATTCAATGATGATGATGATCTACCATACTACTATCAGAATCAATACTTGATTTGACACATAGTTCAGTCTTAGCACATCATAGAGAGATATCTACCAACGTGAGTTTGCTAACAGTTCAGTGAGTAAGAAGGGATACCAATGGGAATTGTAGAGTTTGGATGATCTAGCGAGGAGATCTAGCCATGGGGGCGATGATTTTGATTACTATGATTAAGCAGGATATAGATAGGTTGCAACCAGTATAGTGCAGGATAGGGCCATAGGTAGAAGATGCACACACCACCCCAAAGTATGATGCATGGTGGGTACAACATAGGCTAGTGCCATTGAAAGATCCAAATCAATCTACACCAGTGTAGAGGTAAGGGAGAGGTCCTAGGGACAAACTTTGAGGCCAAGGTTGAGGCTGAGGTCGAGGAGAGGATGGACACTGGGGAGGTGGAGGGGAGGATAGGGGAGATGATGGGGATGGGGGAGATGGAGGAGGGGGAGGAGGCAGAGGGGATAGAGGATGCATGGATGGGAGAGGTAGAGGTAGAGACATACAACCACCTCATCCACCTCACCCATCGAGGCGAGATGAAGGTAAGCAGGTAGTGGAGGCCCCTCATCAGGAGGGTGAGGTCATAGAAATAATTGTAGTCACTGCAGGACAAGAAGATGCACCTCTCCACCAGGAGGAGAGATAGGTGGAGGAGTAGCTAGAGGTTGACATCGACATAGATGTCGAGGTAGAGGTTGGTCAAGACAAGGAGATGGTGGATAAGGAGGAGGAGGAGAGAGAGAGTGGTGATAGAGGAGGGCTAGGAGATACCCATCATTGAGGTGATGAAGGTGTAGGAGGAGGATAGGACGGTGGAGATCAAGTCGTAAAGCTATAAGCACAACTATAGGCTACACATGCAAAGGTCTAGTAGTTGAGGGTTGAGAGAGACACCGCTGTGATTTGGGTGCAAAGAGCAAACTAGAGCACCATTGATTTTATTAGTAGATGCAGTGGCTCAACAAATTTTTTTGCACAGGAGCTCAGGAGGGCTATCCAGGCTGAGGAGTATTATAGAGATCTCTATGAGAGAGAGGTTCACCCTGAGCAAAAAGAGCCTAGTTTTTCAGTAGTCATGAGAAGATCATAGAGTAGGACACACTCTCGACGGAGTCAGAGTAGCAGAGGGTTTTCCCAACCTCAAATTTTTCCATACCATTGGCTGTTAGCTTCAAGACACAGATCCTTGGGATCTCACCATCCTCATGACAAGAAGCCTCCTACAAGACCTTCCCCATCAGGTGATAGGGGGAGCACTGGCTAGACCTCTTTTTCATTGTATTCAGACACTGATATATGTATATTTTGACTGAGCTTGCGAGCTCCATTTGTGAGATCATCCTGATATTGTACAAAAACATGCGAGATGCATGATTTTGGCGATGACTATCTAATGTGTCATTTATTATGCATGTTTCTATGTGATGGATTATGCTATTATGATGTTATGTATTTATATGATTATTTATGCCTATGTATGATTCTTTGTCTTACAATTTATGGATGGATGCACTTAATCTATATCACTATGATGGATTTTAGATGTACATGATTTACTTTCATATTTATATGCAGGATGGTTTTATATGATTATGATGCTTATGTGGATGCACATGTGATGCGTGCTTTATGATGTTATGGATGCTTCATGTTTATGAAATAATGTAATATGGCTATGTATGTGATGTATGCAACAATAATAATGATAAAAGAAGCAAACCTACCAGAAGACTATTGGAGAGAAGTAATTCATATTGTAGTCTACATAATTAACAGAGCACAAGCAAGGACAAATAGTTCACATAATTCCTATGCATTGTGGTATGGAAGGACTCCTATTTTCAAATATTTCAAAGTGTTTGGAAGCTAATGCTATATCAAGAGAGATGAAGAAAACTAATTAGGAAAATTTGATGCAAGATCTGATGAAGGAATCTTCCTTGGATATTCTACAAAAAAAACTTATTGGTGCTATAATAAGAGGCTAAAAAGGATTGTTGAAAGTGAAAGTGTTTAGGTGGATGCATATTACATAAAAGCTTAGTGATAATAGATGGATATAAATCAAACGAGTCCTCTTGTAGAGAAGAAGAAAAATATAAAGTTAAGGAAAATGAAGTACACGTTAAAGAGGAAGAAGCTTCGAAAAGGATCCCTAAAACTCCTAAGTATGTGCAAAAGAATTATTTTGGAGATCAAATCATTGGTGAAAAAAGACAAGGTGTACTAACATGAAGAAAGGATGTTATGATAGAAGAACAAGTAAACTTATGTTTAATTTCTAAAGTTGAACCTAAAATAGTGGGTGAAGCATGCAAAGATGAATATTGGATCAAGGCTATGGGAGAACTAATGCAAATTGAGAAAAACCAGACTTGGGAACTTGTCCCAAGACCAACAAACAAGAATGTGATTAGAACTAAGTGGGTGCTCTAGAATAAGATGAATAAGAATGGAAAAGTTGTTAGGAATAAGGCAAGGCTTGTGTGTAAAGGTTGCTCACAAGAGGAAGGAATAGATTTTGAGGAGAAATTTTCTCCAGTGGCAAGAATGGAAGCTATTAGGATGTTTTTGGATCTTGAAAAACACAAGGATTTCAAAGTATATTAGATGGATGTGAAGTTTGTATTTCTAAATGGTGAGCTGGAAGAAGAAGTTTATATTGAAGAATCAGACGGATTTCAATTGTCAGATATCCCTAATATGGTCAACAGATTGAGGAAGGAATTGTATGGACTCAAGCAAGCTCCTAGAGCTTGGTATGCAAGATTAGATAGGTACTTATTGCAGCAAGGATTCAATAAAGGTACCATAAATAGAAATATTTATTTTAAGGTTGAAAAATATCAAATCTCGATTGTGGTTGTGTATGCTGATAATATAATCTTTGGAGGAAATGAAATTATGTGAAAAATATTTGTAGAAGAGATGAAAAACAAGTTCGAAATGTCAATGATTGGGGATATGAATTTCTTCCTTGGACTACAAATCAATCAGACAAAAAAAGGTATATTCATTTCACAATCAAAATATATCAAGGAATTGTTGAAGAAGTTTGGAATGGAAGACTCTAAACCAATATGTACTCCTATGGTTACTAGTTGCAAGCTGAGAAAGAATTATGAATCTTCTAAGGTTGATAAGAGAAAGTACAAAACAATGATTGGAGGATTGTTGTATCTAACTGCTACTAGACTGGATATCATGCATACATGTAGTTTTTCTTATGGATATATTTCAAGAAGATCCCAAAGAATCGTTTGTGGTTGTAATGAAGAGAATATTCACATACTTGAAGGGCACTCTAGAACATGGCTTGAGGTATCCAAAGGATATTGATTTCTTTTTGAGTGCTTATATAGATGCAGATTGGTAAAGTTGTGTAGATGACAAAAAAAGTACAAGTGGTGGTGCATTATTTCTTGGAAATAGGTTGGTGTCTTGGCTAATCAAAAAGTAGGATTCAATGTCACTGTCTATTGCAGAAGTAGAATATATTGCTATAACATCTTGAACTTGCACACATGTGTTGTGGATGAAGCAAAATTTAAATGATATCAGAGTGGTATATAATGAATCTATTTCTATATTTTGTGATAATACAAGTGCTATTAGAATTTCAAATAATCTAGTAATGCACTCAAGGATAAAGCATATTTCAATTCGGTATCACTTTTTGAGAGAGAAGGTTGCAAAGAATGAGGTGAAGTTGGAGTATGTTCCTACAAAGGATCAAGTTACAGATATATTTATAAAGGCTCTTGCTAAGGATACTTTTGAGTATCTCTAGGAGAAGTTAGGGGTCATTTCCCCTCCTTTCAACTAGATACATTAGGATATGCATCAATCTAGTGGATTTCAAGATCCATTCCTTGTTCTAGATTGATGTTGGTGGCTACCTCTCAAGGGGAGTAGGTAGTAGCATTGTTCGTTAAGTTTTGTCATTGTGTGGTATACAATTGTTTTCCTTTGTCAACTATGTCAAAGTATATGTATAGGGGGAGTGTGAAAAGAAGTGGAATGTGTAGGTGTGTAGAGAAGGTGTGAAGAAAACATAGTGCAATAGAAGAAAAGGAAGTTGCTGACAAGATACATATGTGATTGATGTCAAAGGGGATATTTCCCTTTGTCATTAATGTCAAAGGGGGAGAGATTCAACTGAAAAACCTTATGAAGTAAGGGGGAGAAAGAGAAAGTGTTGGAAAGGATAGATGTCTTGGTAAGGGGGAGCAGTGTGTACTATTGTGCAGTATGTGTTGGTGATCAAAATCGTTTCTTTTGTTTTTGGTGGTTTTTCATATCATGTGTTGTCATCAATGAAAATGGGGTGATTGTTGGAAGTCTGTGTAGTTTTTATTTTAATTTATGCCAATAGGTCTATGTTATTGCATTGATGTAAACCTATGGAGTTGATTTAATTTGTTGCATTATGTTGTCATTAGTAGTCTCATTAGTGTCAACCTCTAGTGTTTCCTTGATAAGCATGTGTTTGGTTGAGTTGTTGTATTTCAGTTAGTTTGGTTGTGATAAGGAAGTGTTGTAGATGATGAAATGGTGTTTGAGGTGCTTAGTTTCCAAGTGCTTTTGAGAAAATTTGAATAAAAGAGGAAATAGTGTGGTAAGAAGTGTTTAGTGTAGCAAAGTAGTGTTATGGTTTTTCTCTACATTTCTTCTATATTGAAGATCTTCTTATGTAGTTTGGATATGTTGATAAAAGGTTTTCAGAGGTGTTATATCCAGAGTTTCTTGTCCTAGATCATTATGTAGGTAAAGTTTTTTTCACCAGTGTGTGAACTGTGAAAGTAGTGTTGTTTGGGAGAAATGATTTTGCTCTGCATTTCTCCACATAATGGTTTCTGGTCTTGTAGATATGAGGGTGTTCTTACATTGCTCATATCTATCTTCAATTTGAGTTGTTTGAATTTTGGTGTTCCGCAAGGTTGGATTCTTGTGTTACAATATGTGGAAAGTTAACTGGGTGTATAGGATGAGTTTGTTCTTTAGGTGAAAGTTGTTGCGAAGGTATTTGTTGAATTTTAGGGTGCTAGTGGAATATTCTAGATTATGTTTGAGTGCTGTGTGTATTTCACAAGTCATATTTGGATAAAAGGAAGTGTGCTTAAATGTTCAATGGTGTTAACACAGATTCGACCAACCTTGGGTGTTTACACTAATTGCAAATGCGTGTTGATGTTTATGGTAGCGTGGCATGGTGTGTATGAATGGATTTAGGTCTAAGTTAAGGTGTGATGTATTCCACCTTCATTCCTCTGCATTGTGAGAATGCTTAGTGCCGACATAATTTGAATTTCCACTTTTGAGGTGCATAGCTGACCTTGTGAATTGTTTTCAAGGTTGTGATGGATATATATGTGTCCTGAGTTGATGGAGGATGTATGTTTGAAGTGTGTGTGATATGAGATATGATTTGAAGTGTGAAAGTGCAAAGTGCAATGTGATCCTTAACAACTAAGACTACTGGAAGTAGTGAGCAAAAGGTGTCTACATTCTACAGAGAGAGTGTGAATGTTTTGGTGAAGCAATGGTGGATCTTTTATGTTGCTTTGAGATGGATTTCTCATTGTAATAATATTATTTCTTCTTCTTTCTATTCTGGTAGTGATCCCTTCTTTTCTTCTGGGTAGTGATCCCTTCGATAGTGAGCCTATTGTATTTGGTGTTGTAATTACTTTATATTGTGAGCTAATCCTCACTGTGGTTTTTCCCTTCTTGGGTTTTCCATGTAAATCTAGTGTTCTCATGTGTATGGATGTGTTTGAATTATTGTTTCTCATGTTTATATTATGCTAATGGATGACAAGGGTTTAATGATTGTTAAGGGTTTTAGGATTAATGCAGATTTGAATGTTAATGAGGGTTTGATGTTATTCACCCCCCTCTTAGTTGTCTTGTGCATTCAACAAATGGTCCATGCTAACCTTGAGATTTAGAAAGAAAAGTGCTAGAGAAAACCTATGATATTAGATGGCCAAATAGAAAATAAGCCTACAAAGCACCATGAGGTGTCACCACATGTCCATAGAATTTATAAAGGAAAATTCACTTAGCAACATGTGTTTTGTAATGCAAACTTGTTGTGTTTCCAACCCAATCAAGAGTATTCACATCAAGATTATTTTGAGGGAACATACATGTTAGATATATCAAATTTGATGGTGTGGACATCTTGATTCATTAGGAGATAATAAATTTACCTATTAGGTTAGTCAACTAATCCCCATATGGTTTATATCTAGTCATTGTATAGATATAAAAAAATATTTTAATTGATAATTGTAGAGAAGGGGGATTCGCTACTCATGAGTTCTCTTCATTTAGAGAGCCTTAAAGGGTGAACTTCCATAAACTACCTCAGGGAACAACACAAGAGTTCTAGAATCTAAAAGAGCAGGTCACAAATATTTTCTGGACAAATTGACAAGCTCTCAGCCAAAGGACGACAGTGCGGGTCTAGGATGACAACGCGACGCACTGGCATGTCTCTGGTGTGCTAGCATCTCTCTGGCGTGCTGGCGTCTGTATGGACCAGAAAGTGAGAATGTCATAGATAATAACAAAGTGACTACTTCTATTCTAATTGCTAAGAAATCTTGAAACATAAGAAAGTAATAAAATATAATAAAACTGAAATAAAGTGAAATAGAAATGATAAAGATAAGGAGAAGAAAGGAAATGCTCACAACCACACAAGTGATGAAACTTCAACAAACGAATGTATTCAATGCCTGCATGCGTAATATTTGGAGAAATTGTTGGGGTTGTATAGGGGTTTGCCTCAATCAAACCCCTGTTTTGGTGTTCCCACCTCCACAAACAACCAAATAAATAGAGAAAGAGAGAGATGAACAAAGTGTGTGGTGAAAGAAAAACCTACTTCAGGAGTAGAACCCACACCACCAAGTGTGAGTGATAAAATAAAACCCCACTCAAGGAGGAGAACCTGTATCACAAAAGAGGTGATAAAGCAATCCCCACTTGAGGAGAACCTGTATCACAAAGTAAGGATGCAATAGACAAGGGATATGTAATCCTAGGATGCTCACAAGCATAAGGAAAGGGAGATAAATGTGAGAGCCAAGAGGGATACAAAGAGTGTAGGTAAGAGAGCTTGAGAGTGCTTGAAGCTATTGTAACAAACTATATGGAGTTGTGCAAGCGAGATAACAAGAGGAAAAGGAAAGAGCCAAAGTTGGAGAGAAGTTAGAAGTTGGAATGAAGCTAGAAGCACTTAGAAGGATAAATAGGATTGAAGAGAAATTTTAAGGAAAATAAGCAAAAAGAAGCTTCCCGGGCAGTTACAAGGAATCTCAAGCTGTTACCACTGATAAAAGGAGATAACAAGTGAAAAACATGCACAAAAATGGTCATTTGAACGTTGAAACATCATAGGATGCTAGCGCGACGCACAGACATATGGGCGGCATGCTAGTGTCCAGACACATCATGCTACAAAATGACAAGAACATGAAAAACACAATGTTAGACATAAAGCTAACACATGAGGGCAGCTGCTGAAAAGGGGTGCTGAGCATCCTAAGAGGGGAAAAGGATGATGCAAGGGATAAAATGAGCCTACTCAAGATTCTAAGGGAGTGGAAACTAAAGCAGATAAAATAATGTATGTGAAATTGCAAGGGGTGCAATTTTATGACATTACATTTTTCCCCCGCTTTAATGGGCATATGAATCTACACTAATATGTACGCTAAATGAATTCTACAAAACATAAATAACATCATTATGCAAAAAGGATACTGTAAAGGAAGAAGATAACTCTTCAAACCAAGGAAACATGCCCCCAGGTTGAAGACTTGCAAAACAAACACATTAGAAAAGAAAGACCTGCACAAGACAACAATGTTAGAACATAAAAACACATACACATGCACCTAACTAACTAACAAGATTTGAGTCAGCAAAGTGAAAGAGACCTTGATGTAAAAGGTTGTCTCAGTACTATGTGTCATCCCCAAATTAAAAACAATACATAGAAGAACTCTAAGATGTCGAAGAGAGAAAGAGCATATACTTAGGATGAAGAAGATGTAGATCTTCGATCTAATATATACAAAAGAGAAGATAAGAGAATTTAAGAAAGAGATGGAGAAGCTAGAAAGGAATCAAAATTCCAAAAGAGACAGCTCCATAGGTCCTTGGACCCAAGGAGAGTTGAATAAATAGACTCCATAGCTTTGTGGAACTACGAAGTTGAACAAACTACATTGAAGGCTCGCAAACCGACGGTGGACACAAAGCGTCTCACAAGCTCAGAAAATTTAAAGAAGGCAACCCCCAAGATCTCTCACATGAAGGAAGCCCTGAGAAATAAGCGCCTTACAGGCCCTCAGACCTGCAAGGAAGGTATCCCCCAAGATATCTCACATGAAGGAAACCCATAAAAATCTCCTTATAGACTCGTAGACCTGCAAGGAGGCATCTCCCAAGATATCTCACATGGAGGAAACCCAGAAAAAGAACCTTATAGACCCGCATACCTGCAAGGAGGCATCCCCCAAGACTTTTCACATGGAGGAAACCCAAAAAAATCACTTTATAGACCCGTAGACCTGGAAGGAAGCATCCCCCAATATCTCTCACATGAGGGAAACCCAAAGAAGGAGACTCCATAGAGTTAGATTGAAAAGAAAACTTATAGGCGCACCTGCAAAGCTACATGTTTACCCGTAGATAAAGCATGTCCAGAAACAAAGCGGCCACACAAGAAATCTAGAAAACAGTCACACAAACAATCAACAAGTTGGAAAGCTTTCAAAGGGTTCCCTCGGGTGTTGAAAATGGAGGTAATTATGTAGCTTAATACTCTATAAAAATTTATGATTGCTGATCTAAATATGTGTTCTTTGCTACATATTCTGTGTGGGTGATTAATCTGATTAATTTATTTTACCATTTGTAGAATGAAGACAAAAGGTTGTAGAAGAATTAGATAGAATATTAGAAGTTACACAACATGTACAATGGAGAAATCCTTTCAGGAAAAAACTCCACCAAGAATCAATGTATTATTTAATCTCAGAATAAGATTACAATAATTCCAATCCTTGTGATGCTTCTTTTTCCTTCAACAATTCTTCTTCACAACCTACAATAAAATCTGATAAAACTCTCTCCAACTTGCTGCAATTAATAGACAATAATGAGCCTTGAAAACTCCAAAGAGTTTTCAATTACAAAGCACAAAGTTTATCTCACAAAATCTATGCCTATTCTTTGCAAGTAGAGTTCTTCCATGAAAAACAATGTGAAACCAAGTCCTTCATCAATTTGGGTGTCCAAAACTAAAGTCCTAACTCAACGTTTATTACGAAGATATCTTGTAAGCTCCTCCTCAAAGTTGGCACCCAAGAATGGGCCCACTTAACTCAACCTTATAAAATATCTTCTCATGCAAAAGTGTTAACTCCAAGATGCCAACTTGGGCTCCCAAGGTGGGTCCAAGTCAATCTCTGTTAACTAAATCATATCTCTCCACCATTCATGCAAATATCATGCATGATTGATCATCCCGACTTAACTGAATGTATCACCTATTATCTGTCATGCAACTCAAGTCATTAGTCATGCATTCCAAGTCAACTGAATTCAACTAACATTTAATTGAAACTAACTACATGCAATTGAAGATAACTAAATTGAATTGAACTGAACTGATACTGAATTGAATTGAACTTCATGCATGTAAACATCAATCCCTAACTTCTAGGATCTTTACATGCATTACTGAAGTGTTATCTTTCTCCAAACAGTTAACTTAACTCAAGGTGGGTTCCACCTTCCATGTGGGTTTCCCATGTGCTCCTATTTTTTAGGAGCTCTTCTTAGGCATCCCCACATGTTCATATCATTTATAATTAATTACAAATGTCAATTTTCATGTTCATTTCATTCAAACTTAATCTCTTTCTAATCCTAGTGTTGGGGAACACTTTCTAAGGACTTAGGAGATACATGAAATATGTTTAGGATTGCAATTAAATGACATCATATTCCCAAAATTCTTCCACTTGAACTTATACATTGCAATTATTCTAAACAAGGAATCATTATTATAAATCAAGTACAGGACTCAAGTCCAATGGCCTTCCTCCACCAACTAATCAATCCATGCCAACTTCAAATGCAACCTGCATAATCATGTAGCTCCAAGCAAATGATTAATACTCAAAACAAAGAGAACTTATTTGTAGGAACTGGTTTCATAAGATAATCTGCAACATTAATCAAACTGTCAACTTTCTCAATTAATACCTTCCTACTCTCAACCATTTCTCACACAAAGTGATACTGAACATCAACATGCTTAGTATGAGCATGATACATAGGATTTTTGGCTAAACAAATAGCACTCTGACTATCACATTCAAGTTTAACTTGCAATTAAAAACAATACCTTTCCCAAGTCTCTATAACCAAACTACCTCTTTGGAGGCATGTGAAACCACTGAGTGTGTTGAACTCACATCGAACCAAGGTGTAGGATTCTCAGTCTTTACTATTGAAAAAATATTTTCTTACAAGTAACCATTCCAACATATATCTCTTACCATAAGAGAACTCAAGACTCACCTATTTTTCCAAGTATCCATGAGGACCTGTAACCAACCAATCCATGCCAAACTCCAAATGCAACATAGACTATCATGAAGTAATCAAGAAAATGATTAATGTACCCAATACATAAGAGAACTACACAAGATCAATGTCAAATCTCCAATCATAAATCAGGAACATATATGACAACATCATCTAACCATCTCCTCCAAGGAGATCACATGCATCATAACATACATAAAAATCCTAGTCTTAAGAGAACAAGTACCAATGTGCCAAACTCTAAAGGCGTATCAAGAGTAAATCATGACATAATAACAACCACTCTAAACCAAGAAAAAACATATCCCCAATCACATGAAGATAACCTTACCAATGATGCATCCACGTCACTGCCAAAAACTCCCACTAAACCATAGTACGAGCTACACATGGCATTATGACTACCATCCTCTTCATGAAGATCACTCTTTAACATCAAGCAAAGATTCATCACTAACATTTTTACTTGAAATGATCAATGCATGATTATCGTCATCTGAAGATTCCTTTGTAGAAGAATCAAAACTCTTTTTCTTGTTCTTACAATCCTTCTTCACATGTCCTGGTTTCCCACAGTTCCAACACTTTACCTTACTCCGTCCTTCAAACTTACCCTTTCCTTCCTTGTCTCCCTTAGGTTCCTTTTTCTTAGGCCTACCTTTTACAAACAAGGCATCTTGGATTTCTATTTTAGACTTCCTTCTCATCTCCTCTGATAGGAGAGTAGGAATTATATTGTCCATCTTCAGATCTGCACCACTACCATTGATAGCAACAATTAGATTTTCCCAAGATTCTGGTAAAGAACAAAGTAACAAAATGCATTTATCTTCATCTTCTAGCCTTACATCTACAAATGCTAACTGACTTGGAATCAAACTAAAAGCATTCAAAGGATTTGCAACACAATCACCATCTTTCATCTTTAAAGAATACAACTGTCTTTTCAGATACAACTTATTAGTAAGACTTTTGGTTTGATAGATATCACCTATTCTCTTCCACAACTTATATGTAGTAGTTTCTTCTGAAACATTCAAGAGAACAACATCAACATGACATAATATTATGGTCCCTCTTGCCTTCTTATCAAGCTTAGCCCAATCCTCATATGACATCGCTGTAGGTGACTTTGTCTCATTACCGACAACTAACCACTGATCTCTCTCTTCAAGGAGATCCTCCATTTTTAGTTTCCACATCTCATAATTAGATCCATTGAATCTTTCAATATCTAAATGAGAATTAAAACTCATTGTTACAAACTTATTTTCCAAAATCAGCAATAACACAATAGTAAAAGCTTCCACTACAGCCAAAAAACCTTCAAACTTTTAAGAGAAAGGCATCCCAAACTGTACCCTAATCGTTAGCCCTGATACCAAATGTTGAAAATGGAGGTAATTATGTAGCTTAATACTATGTAAAACTTTATGATTGTTGATCTAAATATGTATTCTTTGTTACAAATTATTTGTGAGTGATTAATCTGATTAATTCATTTTACCATTTCTAGAATGAAGAGAGAAGGTTGTAGATGAATTAGACAAAATGTTATAAGTTACACAACATGTACCATGGAGAAACCCTTTCGAGAAAAAAATCCACAAAGAATCAATGTATTAGTGAATCTCAGAATAAGATTACAATAATTCCAATCCTTGCTTGAGATGCTTCTTTTTCCTTCAACAATTCTTCTTCACAACCTACAATAAAATCTGATAAAACTCTTCAAATTTCTGCAATTAATAGACAATAATGAGCCTTGAAAAATCCAAAGAGTTGTCAATTGCAAAGCACAAAGCTTATCTCAAAAAACCTATGCCTATTCTTTCCAAGTAGATTTCTTCCATGAAAAACAATGTCAAAACCAAGTCCTTCATCAATTTGGGTGTCCAAAACTGAAGTCCTAACTCAATGTTGATTACAAAGATATCTTGTAAGCTACTCCTTAAAGTTGGCGCCCAAGAATGGGCCCACTTAACTCAACCTTATAAAATATCTTCTCATGCAAAAGTGTTAACTCCAAGATGCCAACTTGGGCGCCCAAGGTGGGTCCAAGTCAATCTTTGTTAACTGAAACATATCTCTTCACCATTCATGCAAATATCGTACATGATTGATCATCCCGACTTAACTGAATGTATTACCTGTTATCTGCCATGCAACTAAAGTCATTAGTCATGCATTCCAAGTCAACTAAAGTCAACTAGCATTCAACTGAAACTAACTACATGCAATTAAAGATAACTGAACTGAACTTCATGCATGTAAACATCAATCCCTAACTTCTAGGATCTTTACATGCATTACTGAAGTGTTATCTTTCTCCAAATAGTTAACTTAACTCAAGGTGGGTTCCACCTTCAATGTGGGTGCCCCATGTGCTCCTATTTTGTAGGATCTCTTCTTGGGCATCCCCACATGTTCCTATCATTTAGAATTAATTACAAACGTCAATTTTCATGTTCATTTCATTCCAATTTAATCTCTTTCTAATCCTAGTGTTGGGGAACACTTTCCAAAGACTTAGGAGATACATGAAATATGTTTGGGATTGCAATTAAATGGCATCCTATTTCCAACATTGGGAACACTTCAAGAGAAAAAGGGGTCCACTCAAGGGACGCTTCATTTGAAAGATAGAGAGAAGAGAGGGGGTCCTTAAGAAGGACACACCTCTCCCGAACAAGTTATCACTGCCCCCAACATACAGGGGAGGAGAACTGTGTAAGATACCTAGAACATACAAGACAGAGGTAGTCCTTGATATCACTTGTCATGCGAAGAAAAGGTGGGTGTATCAATCAAACGAGAATTTGATGGTACCAAAATCACAAATTTGCTGTATTTTATCCTTTAAGGCCTTGCATTCACTAGTGGAATGGCTGAGTACTCGATGGTATGCATAGAAAGAATGTTCTTCTTTATTATTCTTGTGAAATTTCTTACGTGTAGGAAGAGGAAGAGTAATCAAGCAGGATTTTAGAAGCCACAACAAAATACGCTCTTGTTCAGACAAAGGATGAGGAGCAGCGAAGCAACCCTTTCTCTTGTGGAGAAAAGTTTGATTGCTCACAAGAAGAATACACAAAAGGAGGATCAACATTAAGGACATTACAATTATTTCTCACACTATCCTATGATAAAAAAAGAATAATCATCTTTGATAGTGGGTGTGGATGATGTTACCGGGAAGTCTGAGTGGATCGGGTCGACTTTATATTCCCCAATGAAGGATTCCGTAAAGTCTGGAGAACCCCAATCATCACCAAGACATGCATTTTCTTGAGAAGAGGTAGAAGGAGAATACTTAAGTTTTCTTGCTTCAAAAGGATCTTCTTTAGGTACATCTATCTCAAGAGTATCCTTTGTAGTAGGTATTGTTGGAGTAAACATCGACGAATTGGAAGATACTGAAGGGATAAGAGTAGGCACAACTAAAACCTGACCAACAACTACCATTTCACATAAGCGCATAGTGTCAGGGTCAGCCTTGACTGTGATTACTTTATTATTACAAATGAACTTAATAGATTTATGCAAGGTAGATGGGACTATACCCATTGCATGAATCCACAGTATACCAAGAAGAAGGTTATAAGGTAACTTTTTTGACATAACATATACAAGGGTGGGTACAATAATGGGTCCCAACCTCAAAGGAAAGACTATCGTTCCTAGGGCTTGTCGACCAACATTATCGAACCCACAAATGTCAACATAAGAAGCATTAAGAGAAGATGGATCAATATTAATCTTAGGAAATAGATCAATGCTACATACATTGAGCGTTGAACCAACATCAACAAGAGTATGTCTAATGCCAATATTATTAATGTTAACTATAATCATTAGAGGTTCTGCTTGCTTCTATACTTCTGAAGGTAGGAGCTCTTGCAGATAGAACACAATATTCAGTGAATCCGCACGAATATGAGCTATCAACGCATCAACATCTATTGCCCTAGCGGAAGAAGGCAAGAGGATCTTTTGCAAGGCTTCCTGAAGCATTTCTTGATAAACTAGAGAAAACTAAAGTAAGTCCCATAGTGAGAACTTAGCCGAAGTAACTTGAAGTTGCTCAAAAATATTGTAATCACTAGGTGCTTTAGTTGTAGGCTTAGGTGCTTGAGGAAGGCTTGGTTTTTTATTCATTCTATTGTCATAAGTATGGGCTACTGCTCTACAAGAGGGAGCCATAGAAAGATTAGGAGAATCACTCTCAAATGGGACACCATTAATAGAACAAATCCTTTTAGGAGAAGGACTAGCTGGAGTCAAAAAAATAACTAGTATCTTAGGCCTTTGAGGGGCAACAGATACATAGATAACATTTATAGATTCATCACAACTAGTAGAATGATTATTTGAAGAAACATTCTCAACATCGATCCGGGGAGGATTAGATGTGAAAGGAGGTTCATCATTCACCAATGCAATGTCTATAGAAGAGAGTGCATTAGAATGAAAGGGAGATTCATCATTCAAAAATGCATCATCTCTAGAAGAGAGTGCATTGGAATGAATAGAAGGTAGAGTAACATTAAGAAAGGTATCAATGATTTCATCTTCTTGCAACAAAATATCCTTTGAAGCAAGAGGAATTTCATGAGAAGGATCAAAGATACAAAGTGACATGGGAAAAGCCAAGTCACTATCACATGCATGAAATGAAACATCATTAACATTTTGAATATAATTAGATACTGAACTCATAAAAGAAGATATTAAATTCATTTTGCTAAGAAAAACCAAAAATCTAGATTTTCAATTTTTTTTGATATTTTCTAGGTTCTAGTAATTTTCATTTTCGGAGGTGTTCAGAGCAAAATTTTGGGTCCAAACTTGTGCCAGTCCTCTTGGAGAGCTTTCCAACGGTGCAAATGGTTCTGAATTTCGAGCACTGAGTCAAAAGTTATGACCCCACCAAGTAGGGGTAAATAAATTCCTAGTTTTTTTGAAAAATACCCTCTTCACGTCAAGTTCACCAAAATGTAGAGAAGGGGGATTTAGTACTAATGAGTTCTCTTCATTCAAAGAGCCTCACGTGGCGAACTACCCTAAGCCTCACGTGGTGAACTACCCTAAACTACCTTAAGGAACAATGCGAGAGTTCTATAATCTGAAAGAGTAGTTCACGAGGATTTTCTGGACAAACTGACAAGCTCTCGACCAAAGGATGACAACATGGGTTTGGGAGGATAACGCGGTGCACTGAAATCTCTATGGTGTGCTAGCATCCACATGGACCAAAAAGTGAGAATGTCATAGAAAATAACAAAGTGAGTACTTCTATTCTAATTGCTAAGAAATCTTGAAATGTAAGAAAGTAACAAAATATAATAGAGCTGAAATAAAGTGAAATAGAAATGATAAAGATAAGGAGAAGAAAGGAAATGATCACAACCACGTAAGTGATGAAACTTCAACACATGAATGTCTTCAATACCTGCATGCATAATATTTGGAGAAATTGTTGGGGCTGTATAGGGGTTTTCCTTAGTCAAACCCCCATTTCGGTGTTCCCACCTCCACAGACAGCCAAATAGATAGAGAAAGAGAGAAATGAACAAAGCATGTGGTGAAAGCAAAACTCGCTTTAGGAGTAGAACCTACACCACCAAGTGTGAGCGATAAAAGAAAACCCCGCTCAAGGAGGAGAACTCGTATCACAAAAGAGGTGATAAAAACAATCCCCACTCGAGGAGGAGAACCCGTATCATGAATTAAGGATGCAATAGATAAGGGATATGGAATCCCAGGATGCTCACAAGCATAAGGAAAGGGAGATAGATGTTAGAGCCAAGAGGGCTACAAAGAGTGTTGCTAAGAGAACTTGAGAGTGCTTGAAGCTGCTGTAACAAACTATATGGAGTTGTGCAAGCAAGATAACAAGAGGAAAAGGTAGGAGCCAAAGATGGAGAGAAGTTAGAAGCTGGAATGAAGCTAGAAGCACTTAGAAGGAGCAATAGGATTGAAGAGATAACTTTTAAGGAAGGGAAAGAAGTAAAAAGAAGCTTCCTGGGTGGTTACAAGGCATCTCGAGCCGTTACCACCAACAAAAGGAGCTGACAAGTGGAAAACGTGTACATAAACAATCATTTAAATGTTGAAACGTCGTTGGACGCTAGCGCGACATGCGAATGTTTGTGCGACGCACTAGTGTTCAGACACATCATGCTACAAAATGATGAGAACGAGAAAAACATAATGTTAGACGCAAAGTTGACGCATGAGGGTAGCTATTGAAAAGGGGTGTTGAGCATCTTGAGAGGGGAAAAGGATGATGCAGGGGCTAAAATGAGTCTACTCAAGATGTTAAGGGAGTGGACACTAAAGCAGATACAAGAATGTATGTGAAATTACAATGGGTGCAATTTTACGATATTACAATAATTAATTTTTTATAACTAGTCATCAAGTGAATAGAATAAAAAAGGTGAGGGATAAGGCAATGATTTATGCTTTTAGATAAGATTGAACCAATAGACAAACCAATCCACCCATTGATACAAATTAAGAACACAATGAAGGCGATGGAGAATGAAGACTGGGTATAAAATCATCATATAGTGGTCAAATGGTTTAATCAAGGTGACATTCAAACTTGATAGAAGAATATTAAACCCTATTGAAGTTGTCTCAAATCACTTATAAACATTAAATGCAACGAGGAAATACAAAAAGCTGCATAATAAAACAATCTTAGATCAAACACCAACATGATGCTTCATTATGGTTGAAAAACTATCTAGTTGAGCATAATAAGAAGAATGGACCAATATTGTCTACTTAGAAAGGGTTTAAATATTTTCTTAAGAAAATTACCCTATTTGGCACAAAAATGACCAAACAAGTAAGAGGTTATGCTTTAAGAAAGATTATAACTAAAGTGTCTAGGATCACACCACATAATTTTGCAAAAAATCCACATTTAATGAACAAAATTGGAGGAAGAATATAAGATGATAAAATATAACTATACACATGCATAAAGATAAGAGTCATCCACAACAAGTCTTAAGATTTTATTGAAGTGTATGCATAAGAATATTATATTGAAGATGAAAAGTATCTAGGCAAGAGTGAATCTACTAAGCAAATACAATCAATATATTAGCCTAACGGCCAAATAAATCCTAAAATAAAGATAAATGACAAGGCAATAAGGCCAACATAAATTTCTCTACGTATAAGGATATAAATTATCATTTACTCATTTTGTTAGACATGGGTATATCAACTCAAAGTGTTGAAAATTACATTGACAATTGTAATTTGATAATTTCTCCAAAGAGTAATTTTTACACAAAATTTGTAAGATCATATATGATTTAAAATGTTTAAATTGTTGTCAGTATTGGCATGCTGTGATGGTTTATAGGTGGTATTGTTGTTCTTGTCACCAAGGTTCAAACCCCATTGGGGTGGTATTGTTGAATGGTTGTATCTGGTTCATAGCTCCGGTCAAAAGTGTTTACCCCTTGAATAAAAAAAATGTTTAAATTGCTTAAATCAATGAAGATGTACTTTATATTTGTAGAAAAAAAAATTAGAAATATTTTAATGTAAATAATTTCTTCAAATCAATGCATACATATCAATGACAACTTGGAATATGGCTTTGCACCCTCTTAAATCTTAATGAACATGGTACTCATCTCCTCATTTCAAGCTAAGCCGATCATTCTTGCATGAGCAGAGATAACATTGTTGTCTTGCATATGCAAAGGATTTGCATAGGCCCTTAGATTCATGGTTGTAAGGAGGATTCATGGTACTCATCTCCTCATTTCAAGCTAAGCCAATCATTCTTGCATGAGGGGAGATACCATTGTTATCTTGCATATGCAAAGGATTTGCATAGACCCTTAGATTCATGGTTGTAAGGAGGAAAATGTGTCAAAATAATCTTCATGTGCCCTAGTCAAGAACCATCCAAGATATACATTGTATTCTTGGTTGGACATACATTATATATGGCTTTTCCAATATTTGTTACCTACCTTACACTATCATCTAAGAGGTTCTTACTTCGATTTTTCAATTACAATTCTATTATATAATTTTTTTATTACAATGATTTTGAATAACTAATACGCTTGTTTAAAATAATAATCCTTCAATATTTAATCCCCTATTTTAAATATCATTTTGAAGGATAAAAAAGAGTTTTGAGATATAAATTTAAAAGGTTCATGCTAATAATGATTTGAAATATTTGAATTGGTTATCCTAGGATTGGATTGCAAAGCATAGTAATGTGAAGATGAGTTTCGTTTACACTGACAGAAAATGAAAAGTTAGTTTGGTATGAGTTAGATAAAAGTGAAAAAAATGTATGGAAATGCAACTACTTAATGCTGTCAATAAAAATCAAGAGTTCCCTTTGGGAAAAAATTCTTCTTTGCACGTGACGGATAATATATTTGAAGGAAAATTTTATGCAGCCCAGTTCGAGGGATTTTTATCGCTCGATTGTTTTAGTCTATGAATGAGTAAATTAAATTTTTACAAAAGCTTTAACGTAAGGTCCCGTAGCTCAGTTGGTTAGAGCGTTGGTCTTATGAGATATCGAAGACAGCCGAAGGTCGCGGGTTCGAGCCCCGCCGGGACCATTCCATGTGAACTTGGTTTGTGGATAAAAATTAGCTTAAATTTTCTTTTCGCAAACTTCTTGAACGGTTAATTTATGGATTATTATTTTAATTTTTTTAACCCCACTATAAGTTTGAAAAAAAAGGGATGATTTTTTTAAATATGGTGTAAACCAATAAGTATTTTTTAGTGTTTGTTCTTAGTTTATTTTGATGTTTGTTCTTATTGTCTAGATAAAATTTGGTTGTGTGGTGAAGAGTTTGTTGTTGTCTCCCCTAAATCAAACACTTAAGATGTTAACTCAATGACTTATAAAAATGTTTGAGAACAATAAGCACAAGACATGTCCTAGATAATGATGTAAGTAATAAAAACTTTCAGGACTAAAATGTGTTATTCACCTTGCAAACTCCTATGAATTGAAGTATATCAACTTTTTTATGTTGAGTATAGTTTACTAAAAAGATAAAACATGTTACAATATATGTAGACCAACAAAAATGCAAAGTCAACACCACCATAAGTAAATATACAAAAGGATTGGGTTGTAACATTTTAAAGTTTAGAGCTTCCAAATAAAGATAGTAGGAGAAACATTTAACATACAATACAAATACAATCTTTCCTAACAATATTTGATGTTATTGTATATCAAATATATCAATTGGGAAGGCACTGTAATCAATGTTGGTACCAAATTGATTCACATCCATAAAGTCAATGTGTTTTGTAGCCTTTTTTTGCAACAATGTTCCACATCTGCTTCCACTATATCTTTTTCCTTCAGGTAGACATTCCCTTCTTTATTAACTACAAAATTAGAACATTATATCTA
This sequence comes from Sequoia sempervirens, assembly GCA_007258455.2. Classification (NCBI taxonomy): domain Eukaryota; kingdom Viridiplantae; phylum Streptophyta; class Pinopsida; order Cupressales; family Cupressaceae; genus Sequoia; species Sequoia sempervirens. The sequence goes on along the minus strand of VDFB02347578.1, from coordinate 222,371 downwards.
TGAATCATCATATATTCTTTTTATCCTTCTACCAAATTTGTATCCATCTATTTTCTATAGAGCTAATCCCCTTAGGCCACCATTCTACCTTTTTGATCTCATCTTTGTACATGATAATCAAACAGTTATCCCTAAGTCTAAAAAACCTATTATACTTTTTAATGTCATTGTAACTTGTAAAGCAAGATGGAGAAGTATGAAATCATTGAGAGACTCTATAAAGCATCTCCTTTTTCCTTCAAATGCTTTGCCATTTCTAATTCTCTAGATGTACCATAAGATCTTAGATGATAAAATAACCAAAACTTGTTAATATCTTTATCAAAATAAAATACTACTAGAATTCCATCATGAATGAGAGATGGTTTAATATCATGTATTATTGTTCTTCATTATATATTTATGCAATATGTATATGGATGTGTGGTTGCATGTTAAGACATGACAAGTTTTCACAGCTAGAAGACATTGCATGTTGTGTTATAAGTTGAAAAATAATTGTTAAAGATAGGTGTTTATCTATGTTGGTGTGAATTAGGTGTTCTACCTTTAACTCGTCATCTAGTAGGTCTTATTCACATGTTAAGTTTATTTAGGTCCTAGGAATCTTTCTAGAAGTCTTAGTTGTTGGATCTTATTTTCTCTTATGTTATTTACTTCTTGTGTTCTAGGTCATTTAATATTTGTTGTCTCATGTCATAGGATTAAGACACTTGTCATAATCTTGTTTGATCCTATCTCTCAGCTTGTTTATATAAGCAATATTTTGTAATATCATACATCTCATTTTTCATTATATGTTTTTCATTCTCATTTAATAGAATACAGTTTATTCTATCTAAATTCTAATTTCTAGCTTTGTTTTCCTTCATTCATTTACATTTTGGGTTGTTTCTTTAGTCAAATATTACATGGTATCAAAGTAACTACAAGTTGAAGGTTAGCAATTTTTTAGGAATCTAGGAGTGTAGAGTTTCTATTTTTCGAAGCACATGAATATTCTCTTCTCTTGTATCCTTCGATGATCTGGAGAATCAAAGAAGTGTGGAGAAAATGCCAATTTTTTTTTGGGGGGGGGGGTTGATATTTTGACTTGCTAGTTGCAAGATTTTTTGAAGCTTTTTTAAGATATTATGAGCTCACCATTGAATCCAAAGTAGCTAATATAGTCAAAATTTCTTTTTTATTTTATCCCAGTTGGACATTAAAGGCCAGATATGCAAGGGTTTGAAGTTGGGTGTTGGGTGTTGGTTGCTAGATCTAGAAGGTAGCCTCATTTTTAGAGCATTTTGAGTCAAAGCTAACCTTGTCATAATGCTCAAAAGGCCTAATAACCTATAAATTGGTTGTCAAATCATCAATTTTGGATAAATTTGCTAGGTGAGGTAAAAATTGTCCAAGGAGCCATACAACCCCATGAATAGTGCCTACAATACAATTTAAAAAAATACTTTCTACAAATTTTATTTATCAAAAAAATACATACACTCAATTATTATTTGTTTGTTAAAAAAATGATTTTTTTAAATAAAAAAAGGACTTGTACAAGCTTTGCACATATCATATCCACAAGGGTATGTGAGTACCCATAGGGTCCCACACCCCATAAAGGTTGTAGGCCTCCTTGAGGCCACAAATCCCTAGGTTGGGATTGGGCATGGTTGGCTTTAGCCGCCACCATTTATTCCTTTTTTAAATTATTTTTTATTAAAAATTAAAACTTCAAACCTGCCTCGCCTCTACCACATTTGGCAATCATTTTGGCGGTTTTCTAAATTTGGAGATAGCCATATTTTTTTGGATGTTAGCTATTTTTGGTAGGGATATAAATAGTCTGGTGAGTCTCTTCATTTGGAAATTTTAGTAAGTTTGGTGGCAATTCTACTAAATTTGGTGGCAAGAGGAATTTGAGATCTCTACCCCCTCTCTGTTAGCAAGCTATTTTTTGTAGGAAATTTTTGAAGGCTCACATTTTGGGCTTCCAACCTTCAATTTTTGAGCATTTTTTTTTATTTTGTCTATTTTTTTGTGCTTTGCATGTTGGTATAGGAATTTTTTGGTTTTGATGCATGGATTTAAAGAAAAAAAAAAGATTCTTTAAAGTGACACTATGTCATTCTTATTTTGGGAACTTCAAAAACTAAAAACTTTCACATACAATCTTGGATCAAGGTGATTATTTTTTGAAAGTGCATGATTTTTCATGTACTACACAATGGTGATATTTATTTCTCTTGGTATTGTGCCAAAATTGTACTTGCAACATAAGTTCATTTTTGAAGATTTGTAAAAATTACATTGGGGTTAAGTCCACTTAACATTATCTTTCTAGTGGCAATTGTAACTGCACTAAACATAAAGTGCCAAATAATTTTTCTTGGGGGGGGGGGGTGGTGGTGGGTGGACTCTTTGATCAAGTGATTTTGGGAAGTTTCTTGGTGTGTTTGTACTTGTAGATCTCTTTCTACTTGTGCTATCTTTTCCTTCACAAATTTGTCACTTTAAGTTTCCATTGCTAACACCATACAAATACAACACATGGCATAAAAATGCATGAAACACCTTAATACAACTTGGATATACACCTTATGTTGAACAAAGAGTAACTGAACCCATAGATAATAAGGAAAAGGTACTTTGGATGCTTGAACATCTAAAGGCTCTTGGTTGTCTTAGGAGTTTGGTTTCCTTTGATATTATGTTTCAAATTGAAGGATGTAAAGATTCACACGATGCATGGGAAAAATTAAAAAATATGTATGGTACAACTAACAAAGTTAGGAGTTACCAAATTGATGTTGAATTTAGAGTCTTGATCTTAAGTCTTTTGACAACATCTAGGACTTTTGTCACTAGAAATGCACCCTGTGGAACATGAAGTTTAGCATTACAATGATACAATGGAAATAGCCTCAAAGTGTGGGACCTTGCAAGTGAGGTTAAATCTTCGGAGAAGGTCGACTTCCTTTCTAAACTAGGTGCAGAGGAGGATGGTCTAACCCAACCTCAATAAACTCTAAACTAATGACTTGTAGGGAGAAAAGGGAGAAGAAATGCATACAATGTAATGGAAAGGTGATGCATCAAATTTAGAAAGGATTCAGCCTTCTCTAGAGATTTAACCTCACTTGCAAGGTCCCACACTTCAAATTTATTTCCATTGTATCACTGGAATGTTCAACTCCATGTTCAACAGGGTGTATTTCCAAGTGACAACAGTTTCTGGCATGCTCAGTGGGACTGGAAGATATTTCATTTTACCTTTGTTGAGGGAGTGGTACTACTCTCAATGATCAAGCCTTGAAGAGGCGCACAACCAAAGTACCTAGCAACTCTGCAATTAAATAAAGATACTACATCAAATTTGGTGACTCTACTGGGAAGGACTCCTGATTGCAAAGTAGATCCGTGCATTCATGCCAAGAATCCAAACAAGAGCTTCTTCAAGAGGTAATTTTCAATATACACTACTTTCATTTGTTGCTCCTAGAAGAAGAGATAGACTTTCTTTGTCACATGTTAGAGAAAGTAGAAGAAATACAAGTTTAAGCCCTTCTCCTAGGGCTCAATCTACACCACCGTTGGGTAGATTATTTCAAGTTAGAACACCCACTACCCAAACATAAATAAACCTTTTCCAAATGCTAGAAATCAGTCTTTTGTACCTTTTAATGGGGGTATACCACTAAATTTTCAGCAACATGATGACATCCCAATGGTTGCATTGAAAATTATCTCATATTTCAATGGAGAAGACCAAACCACCCCCATTGAACATATCAGAGTTGTGGCCTCCCTATGTGTAGTCCACAATGTTACTGAGGAAAATGTTGCCATTAGAATCCTAGCCACCTCATTCAAAGGCAAAGCATTGTAGTGGTTTAGGGGATTGGCAGTCACTTCCATCACTTCATGGGATTAGTTGGGGGATAGGCTTTGCGAGTAGTTTGAAGACATATAAGATCATTTGTCTTTGGTGGAACAATTAGAGACCATCAAAAGAGCTCCCCATGAGCACATGACAAACTTCAACTTTCACTTTCAAAAGACTTGGGATAGAATCCCACCTTTGGTAAGGCCTTCAACCAACTATGTGTTTTTGTATTATTTGAGATCTCTAAATAGTGATATATCAGTTATGATACAATCTATGGGTGGAACAACATTTCCACAAGCTTATGAGGTGGCTACTAGAGCTGAAAATAGTATTATACAAGCTAGAAAATAGCTCCAAGACCTCCAATGTTATTTTTCCTAGACATACAACCACCATTGCCTATGAAAACACCACAAATAGCCACTCTTCTAGTTGCTCCTACACAAGAAAAAGTTTTCCCAACATAGTCTTTTGAACCGAAAGAAATTAAAGTCCTTCAAACATTTGGAAATGAGTTGGAAAACCTTAAAAAGCAACAATTCTAAAATTGTAGGCCTTATCAACCCCAAAATCAAACACCTTATCATCCAAATGAATCAAATAGGTTACCCTATCAAGAGAATAATTAGGGCAAGAAGCAAGCCCTTAACCTAATGCCCTTTCAAGCATATAATCCAAGTGCAACAAGCACATACAAAGAATTGGCACCCGTACAAAAGAACCTTGCTCAAGATTATGAGTGGCGTTTTCCTTGCAATTGGCGTCATAATCAGTCTACTTGTTCAAATGGGGTGATTAATCAATCATTGATGGTGCAAAGTGCACCTAGTTTACAACCGAGTAATCAAACGAAACACCTCTGCATCAGCAAGAGCAGTTTCCAAGTGATACTACACTGCTAAATTGGCAAGGATAAGAGTTTTATGGGGTCAACTAGGATCATAACTCCATAGTAGTGAACACAAGGAGCAAGAAAAGAGCTATGGAGATAGTGAAATCAGTGAGTAAAGAGTCTCATTAAGCCCCTAGACCTGATCAAGAGGTTGTTGGTCCATCTACACCTCATGACACATAGGTCCAACAAAAGAAGTAGCTTGGAATTCAATCTCAAGTAGTCCACTTGCAAGGGGATGCTAGTATTACAAAATCTCAACAAAAGGTAGGCGTTTCCCATTTCAATATTCTTGAGCATATGAAAAAGGTTAATGTTACTATGTCTATGTGGGATTCTTTGTCTATCCTAGGACAAAAATATTTGCTACAAGTTTCCCTATTAGATGTGGGCACATTGAAAGAGCTCCCAACTAAACAAGATAAAGTTGTATTGACCAACGCATCCCAAAACAACAAGTAACAACCAAACAAAGAGGTCAACCACCACCATTTTATGTATCCCTAATCATAGGAGATTAATTGGTGTATAATTGTATGATTGACTCAAGAGCTAGCAGCTCTATTATGCCCAAATCGATTGTAGATAGATTAGGTATTGAGTATCAACCTCTCAAGAAAGGGGTGGTCCAACTTGATGGAACAACTATCAATATTGTGGGGGTTGTAAAAGACCTAGGCCTTAATTAGTATGCATGCCCTAATTTTTCCATACCACAAGATGTTTATGTAATTGACTTGTCACCTTACTTTGCTCTTTGCCTTTCAAGGGAGTTCGGTACTAAAATAAGTGGTTATTTATCTTCAAATTGGTCACATATGTTGTTTAGGACAAGATATGGAACCAAAGTTACTATTAAGTATGAATCTATAGCAAAATACCACATAGAACCATATGTGTGTTGTGTGGCAAATATTAACTATGCTATTTTCAATCATGATGAGCATGTTGTTGCCTAAGAACTAAGTACCCAAACAAAGGGCATCCCAAATATTCTCTTGGATGAGTGGGTTATTGAAAACATTGAAAATGTTTCAAATAAGAATTTGGAGGAAGTGGGCCTAGGCGTTTTCTTGGTCCATGAGCCAAATTCTTTCATTCCTAATCTTTAAAAGGATGAGAAGCTACATGAGTAGCAACTAAATGAGGTATGGAGGATGTTTTTTGATGTTTCAAGAATCAAACATGGAGTTGGTGGAGGTGTTATGCTTGTATCTCCACAAGGTGAATTTTTTTTTGTGGATTTTCAAATCTCTTTTAGATGTACTAATAACACAATTAAGTATGAAGGCCTGATTCGTTGTCTAGAGTGGACAAGAAAAAAGAAAATAAGTTTTTTGCAAGTATTCGGTGACAGTGAGTTGATTGTGAACCAAGTAAGAGGTTTGCATCTGACCAAAAATGACTTCCTCAAGTCATATAAACATAGGGTATGGGACATGAAAGAAAAAATTGTTGCTTTCAATTTGATGTCCATACCTAGAGATCAGAACAAGCATGCTGATAGGCTGGTTGCTATAGGTGCTCAATTTGATATTCCAAACAATTTCAAGGGTGATAAGGTACAACAACATGCCAAGGTGGTTGTAAGGACATCAATTCCTGATAGTGATGTGTATTGGAAATTTTTTGATAGTGACAAATAAATTGTTAACTTCTTGATTGAAGAAGTCGAGTTTTCAGTTTGTAATCAGCAAAAGTTGCAGCAAATTATTCAGCTGAGATCAAATAAGTTTCCAAAGGTATTGGTAAACCTAGAGTCTATTTTCAACACAAATGACCAAGAAAAGAGAAGTCCAACATGTTGGTTAAAGAGGAAAATTATGAACCTATTGATATTTTCAAAGGTAAACTTATTCAACTTGGAAAGATTTGTACTAAAGAAGAAAGAGATGCATTTGTTTCGATTTTCCAAGAATATGATGACATTTTTGCTTGAGAATACAATGACTTCAAAGGTTTTAACCCTGAGTTGGCACAACATAGCATAGAGTTGGAATCCAATACAAAACTAGTAAGGTAGAAGCAAAGACCTTTGAATCCAAAGCTTGAGCATCTCATGAAGAAAGAATTAAGCAAGAGGATTGAAGGTATTATCATTTTCCCCATTAAACACACATCATAGGTGTCTAATTTAGCACTTGTGAGGAAAAAGACTGGAGAAAGTAGGTTATGTGTGGACTTTAGGGACTTAAATAGAGCTTCTCTTAAATATCATTATCCAACACCTTCCATGGAGAAAATAGTGCAGGTTGTATTAGGTTCAGAGAGGTTCTCATTGTTGGATGGATTTTCTAGTTTGATAAATAGAAAAATGGGTACCTAATGGCATCAAAATTTCCCACCAATCATTTACTAATGTCCTAGGAGTCCCAATTGGATTGACTAACAACCTCTCAAGATGAATCAATTTCACAATTAGGAAGGTGGACTAGGAGGGGGTTCTTTAAGTTCTACGGGGTTCACCACCAAGCAAATGCTTGGAAAAGAAAATGTTTGAAAAAATTCTATGATATTAAAAATGATCTAAAACTAGAAATGTAAGCTAAATGCGAGATGAAAATGATGAAATTATACAATAGGGAGATAGTATGTGTGTACTTGGGAAGTTTGGAGATGTTGTGAGGATTCTGGAAATGTGTAGAAGTTGTCAAAATATGTTGTGGAGGACTGACACCCAAGATGGAGTATTAGTCTCGTTGCTATTTTTTAGGGCAAATACAAAGTCTTCGGATATCGAAACCAGATCTTGAAAAATATCTAAAAAATAAGCTTGGGAGGACTAAGATTCCCAAGGTGGCATATTAGTTCCATTCTGAATTTCTGCAAACTCTAAACATGATCTTGAGCTCTAAGATTTTCACTAGCTTCCTTTCCAATCTCAGGTTCTAAAACTTTCAAATGTGGCTTGTAGGTGAGTTTCTGTGAAGATGCCAACTTTGCACTCCAAGTGATCTTCAAGTCTACAACCTATATCTACAATCACAAATATGAAAGAAGAGAAAAAATTGTTGTTTGTTAGTGAATGGGGGTTTGCCTTGGTCAAACCCCTTGTTGGTAATTAAACCTTGGAATAAAATAGAAATATTGAAGGAAATGGTGAATGAACAACATGCAATGCTACAACTCACCAAACCCTTGTAAAGTCTACAAACTTGTGTGCAATGGCTGCAATGGATATGGATCTTGAATGCTTGAAAGATAGGACTTGAATTTCTTGCTTGAATCAAAACCCTACATCACCAATGTTTGCACAACAACACACATGATGCAAGAAAACTCTTTGATATAATTCTTGAATCTGAAAATGGCTCCAAATGCTTGAAGAATCTACTCTTGAATGCTCTTGTGAACTCAATTATGCTATGATAAGAGATCTCAAAAAATACTTGGGTTGAAATGAATGAAGGGACCTTATATTTATACTTACTTAAGCTTAATATCCCAAAATTATATCACACCAAGCCAACATATGAATTCATCGAATAAAGGAGGCTAAATCCTGCCAGAATTTGAAATTAAATCCTGAAAATGAATCAAGGAGGACTAAGATGCCCTAGGTGGTGTCTTAGTCCCAAGTCCTAAAAACTGGGGCACACACACCAAAAAGGGGCCCAATCAGGGTCTCGAGAGCCTTGGGGGACTAAGATGCCCTAGGTGGCATTTTAGTCCCGACCCAAAAATCAGGGACACACTAATGGAGTCATTAAATTATCATTTATGCATTGGAGAATGTCGGGATTAACTAGAGAAATATGTAATTCATAGGTATTGTGGACACAAAATATGATCAATTAAGCCATAAGGAAGCATAAATAAAGCAAGGCGGGCCCAAACAAGTGTGAAAATATAAGGGTGTGCATTTTGCTACACTACATTTAGCCCCCACTTTAGTGAGAGGATGAAATTGCTTCAAACTCACACTAAAGTAGCCAACCGCACAATCAAGATGGGTTCAAATGTACAAATGTTAGTAGGATAGGATGACAATAATCAAGAGGGTGGCCGAGCCCCTAGGATCAAGATCCTATGGAAAAACCAACATAGGCACAAAGGAACATGCTTGTGGATGATATATGAAGCCATAACCAGATCACAAACATACACCATCAAAGACAAGAAAAAGGAAAACGAAAAAGGAAAAAGGAAAACTACAACAGATCAAGCTTCGACTGGCCATCCAACACGATGGATCAGGTCTAGGTTGTTTGTCCAAAAAAGGTTTACAAGTGGAACACATTGTCCACTAGGCAAACAAAATGCACGCTCACGAGGGCTAGTGGGAGCTAGGTGTCCACTAGGTGATCCCTAAGGAACCGTATTAAAGCTATACCTCCATGACTTTAATAAGGTACAAAAACACATGCTCACATAGGCTAGTGAAGCTAGGTGTTCACTAGGTGAGCCCCAAGGGACCATATCAAAGCCATACCTCCATGAATTTAATAAGGTTAAAAAATGCAACAAGAAAGAGGGATGCTCAAAGGAATTTTGCTTAGTTCATGTGAGGTCTTACTCTTAGGGGACATTGTTCCTAATGTCTCAAGAGAGGACTGATCAAAGGATAAAAGATTCACCACTAAAGGGATGCAGTGTCACATCACCACTAAAGGGAATATAATATGATAAGATAAATCACACTCTTGAAGGAAATTACTCCCAATGTCACCACAAAGAGGAAAAAAATCATGTGAAATAAGAAAATTGCATCAAAGAACATGAAAAGGAAAAAATATGCAAGCGAAATCATGCCAAAATAATGCCAATATATGCCCCCACTTTAAGGAAATTGCTAACACCATGCTGTGAGAAATTACTTTAAATTAGCAAATGAAAATGCAAACAAGAAGAAAGACATGAGATCCAACCTAGAAATCCTTATGCCAAGTCATATGTTTTTGAGTAAGGCTATGTCATGTGAGAGAAAATGAAAAGAAAGAGGTTGCCCCAAAAATGAAAACACAAAAACACATAAGGGATCTATGGATTTGGGGTCAGTATGTTCTTTGCTACAATGATATTAGAGAGCTTGGAAATGTCATCATTCCACAAATACACATAACTAGAAGAATGACACAAAGAGAGTGAAAACAAAGAAAAATAAAGAGCCTTTTGGGTCAACATGGAAGAGACATAGGGTGTCTCGATGCCTTCCATCATCACCAAAAGGAAAAAACAAGACAAATGAAAAGGAAAATGAATGGAAAAGAAAAGATAATGAAAAAGCTTTTAGGTCAGCATGAAGGAGACATGAATGTCTCAATGCCTTGAGTCATCCCCAAAAAGAAAACACAAAAAATGAAAAATGAAAGGCAAAGAGAAAAGATCAATCAAAAGGAAAACGTATACAACATATAGAAGAATGAAGGTACAAATAGAGGAATGCACATAGAGAGAGAAACATAAAACAAAACATCATGAGGGATCACATTACACACATGCAATCAAAAGCAAAAGAAAGTGAAAAGGAAAGCAAAATAAAAAGAAAAGATAAAATACTAGTAAATTGCATGCGAGTCAACTATCTAGTAGGTCGTATGCATCCCAATCTTATTTAGTATATGCAGAATGTAGATCACTAGCAAGAGGGAAAACATCAAGTATTGTACTAGGAGAATCACCAGGTTCAACACATGGTGAATCACTTGGTCGAGGAGGATCGCCATGGTTGTTATCGTTTAAGCTCATAGAAGAGGAAAATAACAAATTCAACTCATTATGCACTTCCTCATCGATTTTAGTTGTTTCCTTATCGTCATCCAAGTTAACCACAACAGAAGGACGAATGATAATATCCATAGAGGTTGGTGGTCCTTGTTTTGGTGAAGATATAGCTTATGTTTGTTTTGGTAAAAGAGGAGGGGCATTGTTTATTGCTTCTGTCAAGTTTGGATTTTGATGTTCAATATTATTCTCATCATTCATCTTTTGAGCAATAGCACGACACCTATTCCTACACTCTCTAGCATTACTGTTTCTTTTTTTTTTGGTTTTCAAGTTGTGTTTGTGTAGGAGCGGGTTTTTTAACCATAGGTTCCTTTTCTTCTTGTGAAGGAAGAATGAAAGAAACCATAGAAGGTTGTTCAACCACTTTCTCTTTGAATTTGTAAATTTGTTTACGAGGTGGATTAGGACTTGTTTGGTTTTCTCTAGGTCTCTTGTAGGAAATATACAAGGGATTGCTCATGGGTGGGTCTTGGTTTGTTGGAAGGGATTTAGGCTCAACATTGTTTCCTTTAAGTGGCAGAGGTTCAAGCATGGGTGGAGGTTCGATCATGGGTGGAGGTAAGTTATCAAGGGATAATATGGTTATGCATTTTGCTTTGAACTTTTTGTAGGATAGGAAAAGGAAGTCTTCGCAGGGTCTTATAGGTTCCATAGGTTCAGGCCAAAAATAATCTAAGGAAAAGTTTCCACGGGAAGACGGGGGTCTAAATCCACTATGGTTCATAGTAAATATTTCATTTCCTACTGGAAACTTTAAGCACTTGTGGAAAATGGATGGGACCACATTCATGGAGTGAAGCCATTTGTAGCCTAACTTCACATGAAATTGGTCTGAATTAGATATGATAGAGAATGATACATTTTATTTCTTTGGTCCTACTTGTAAAGGGAGTATGATCGAGCCCATCGTAGCACGAGAAAAACCATCATGTGTTTTAAATCATGCTTTTGGTTTATCGTATCTATCTTGAGTAAGTTCATGCACATATAAAAGTTATTCTATGATAACATTCTCTCCACATATAGGATTAATTAAAATCCTAGGAGTGGGCTTGTTATTGATTCTTCCAGCTATGTAAAGAGGACCATCAAGTGCATGTTTAATTGTTTCTTTTGAGGAAAAAGTAATGTCAATGGTTTGCTGTTTATGAGGCTCGATGTTAAGCATTCCTATCATTGTACCAATAGGACTTTTTTCATTAGTATCCATAGGACTCTGTTCATCATCATCCATGGGACTTTGTTCATCAAATTTTCATCATCTGTGTCAACATTCATTACATCGGGCCTAGTTTCACTAGCCTTAACAAATGGAATATTATGGTTGGGCATGGGATTGGTAATGATTTGCAAGTTCTATTTGGGAGGAGCCAAAAATTTATTACCTTTGTCATTTACACCTCCAATTTGGATATGGTTGGAATCAATGAGGTCTTGCACAAGATGTTTAAGACACTTGCAATGTTCTATATCATGTCCTTTTTGTTGGTGATAAGCACAATAGGCATTGTGTCTAAAGTTTGTAGGTAATGGCTTGCTAGGGTAAAGGGGTTGAACGAGAGGTAAGGTAAGCATGTTTTTGTTTAAGAGTTGGGTCATAATGTTGTAAAGTGTGTCGAGTAAGGGAGTAAACTATCTTTGTGGATCCCCAAAGATATAAGGATTACTCTTCTTTATAGTAGCTACTTGGGCATCAACTAGTTGGGTAGGTTGAGAGGTGGAATTTAATTGAAGGAATTGTTTTTTTTGTCTTCTAAAAGGTTGGTAAGTGTTTTGGTTCAAAGTTTCAGACTTTTCAGGATAGGTAGAGGTGGTTTTTGGTTCACTACTGGTTAGGGAATTCTAGTAGTATTGAAGGGCAATGCATAAATGCATGAAGGAAACTTCATCATGGTGAGCTTATCTCTGATCTTGCTTTGTAAGTTTTCTATGAACATACTTTGAAGCTGGAAATCAAGAATTCACACTTATTTGGGAATAGAGTGATTGGTAGCATGAAATAAAGTCAATGAATTTTTCACCCTCATTTTGCTTGCATCTCATCAAATCAACTAATGTCATTTTGGGGACCATGTGCACTTGAAAATGGTTAATAAAGGCCTCAACAAGCTCATTGAATGAATGAATTGAGTTATTCAGAATGCAAAAAACCAATCCAAGGCAATGTCTTTCAAGGATCGGGGAAAAAGTTTAGTCAAAAGTTTGTCTTCAAGGATAAAGTCACTACACAGAGTAGTACAGGCATTAGCATGATTAGTAGGATCTCCCTTTCCTCCATATTTCTAAAATCTAGGGATCTCTATACCTTGTGGCACCAGAGTTCTCAATACCTCCAAGAATAGTGGGTTAATTTTGACATAATATGATGGTGGGCCATTTTGATTTTGATTTATGGTGGAAACTTGGCATTGAATGGATGAAAGACTTTGTAAGAGATAGTTAATGATAGGATCATTGATTGTAGTGGGTGATGGAGATGAATATGGTGGTGGTATGTATGTATTGGAAGGACTAATGAATGAATTGCTTATGAGAGGAGATATAAGATTAAATGCCACACAGGTATAAGGAGCACTAGTGGAAATGTTTGAGGTAGGAAGGATGCTACTAGTTGGTTGCATTGTTGTGGTCATTTGAGGAGTGGTATAGGTGGGAATTGAGGTTATGGTTGAAGAGGGAGGAGTTTGACTTCCTCAACTTTGCATATTGTTTGAAGCTTGAGTACCATTAATGGCGGAAGGAAGATGTTTTCCAAATAATTGAGCTAGGTTATGCACAACTTCTAGTTCCTCATCGCTTTCCGTCATGCGGTGAAGGTTCTCTATGGCAGGTATAACAATGTTTGAAATGTTTTCAGTGCTTACACTATCTTGTAAATGAGCTAAGTCTTCATGCATTTTCATTATGTTTTCTTGAGGAATATAATCAACCATTGTTTGGACACTTAAAACAACACTTGTAGGTAAGGTAGGTATAACAAAAGAGGTGTCAAAGGTATGGTCCTTACCTAGTGAACTAATGCCAACACCAGAAGTAAGAGAGCTTGATAACCCAAGATCCACAACTAGTGTCTTATCACAAAATTCCATGAGTCTCGCACTTCGTCTAACCATAGTATTAATAGTAGGACAACAAGTACTACAACTAATACAAGTGATAAACCATAGAAAGTGCAATGAACACAATATCCTATGCTTGCAATTACACTTGAAATGAAAGAAACAAAAATCTAAAAATTGAAACAAAAAATAGAAGGAAGCCCACAAAAACATAGAAAAGCAATTTCAGATCTTGAAAACTAGAGAATCAAATTCAACAAGGACTAAGACGCTAGGAAGGGCATCTTGGTCCTCCTGGTGAGATTCTGAAGTTCCAGAGGCTGAAAAAGGCGGCAAACAACAAAGAGAAATGTATGAAGCAAAAATCCTAAGAGGGACTAAGACACTAGGAAGGGCGTTTTAGTCCTAGTAGAGGTTTTTTATTAAAAAACAATGAATTCTGGAATGTCAACAGTGTTTACAGATTGCCTATGTAAGATACTGATGCTCATAAATAGAAAAATGTGCAAATGAGTGCAAGAAAAAGTAACTAGGAACAAGCAATTGAATGCAATATGGAATGCAATTTTTTTTCAATTTTAAATGCAATAAGAATGTTTCGAAATGCAATGAAGATGAAGAACAATGCACTTTTTAGTTTTTCAATGAAATGAAATGATGTAAGAAAGTAAAAATGCAACCTATATGCAAAATGAAAGGAACCCTAGATGAACTTTCACTAATGCAAGATGAAATGCAAGAATGAATGTAATTTAGATCTGACTTTAATGGACTCCAAATCAGAAATAAATGCTTAAAATTTAGGTTCACCAAAATGATGAATAGAAAAATGGGTACCTAATGGCATCACACTTTCCCACAAATCATTCACTAATGTCATAGGAGTCCCAATTGGATTGAATTACAACCTCTCAAGGTGAATCAATTTCACAATTAGGAAGGTCCTAGGAGGGGGTTCTTTAAGTTCTACAAGGTTCGCCACCAAGCAAATGCTTGGAAAAGAAAATGTTTGAAAACACGTTGTGATATGAAAAATGATCTAAAACTAGAAATGTAAGCTAAATGAGAGATGCAAATGATGAAATTATGCAACAGGGAGATAATATGTTTGTACCTGGGAAGTATGGAGATGCTGTGAGGATTCTAGAAATGTGTAGAAGCTATCAAAATATGTTGTGGAGGACTAAGACACCCAGGATGGCGTATTAGTCCTACTACTGTATTTAAGGGAAAATACAAAGTCTTCAGATATCAAAATCAGATCTTGAAAAATATCTAAAAAATAAGCCTTGGAGGACTAAGACACCCAAGGTGGCATATTAGTCCCATTCTAAATTTTTGCAAACTCTGAACAGGATCCTAAGCTCTAAGGTCTGCACTAGCTTCCTTTTCGATCTCAGATTATGAAACTTTTGAATGTGGCCTATAGGTGAGTTTCTGTGAAGATGATAACTTTTGTTATGCAACTTTGCAACTTTTGTAACTTTGCACTCCAAGTGATCTTCAAGTCTACAACCTAGATCTGCAATCAGAAATATGCAAGAAGAGAAAAATTTGTTGTTTGTTAGTGAATGGGGGTTTGCCTTGGTGAAACCCCATGTTGGTAATTAAACCTTGAAATAAAATAGAAATATTGAAGGAAATGGTGAATGAACAATATGCAATGCTACAACTCACCAAACCCTTGTAAAGTTTGCAAACTTGTGTGCAATGGATGCAATGGATATGGATCTTGAATGCTTGAAATATAGGACTTGAATTGATTGCTTGAATCAAAACCCTACATCACCAATGTTAGCACAACAACACACATGATGCAAGAAAACTCTTTGATATGATGCTTGAATCTGATGAGCTCGAGATCTCCTTTGACGGTTCACCGTCGGGACTTACAAAAAATTGAAATCTCGACATCCACCCATGCTTCCCAAGCTTTCTCTTGTGGGATTTTGTCCCTGGGATGTCATGTGGTGTTCGCCGTTTCAAACAGAAAAATGGCCCCATCTGCTGGAGCCTCGGAACCCTCCTCGCCTTTCACCGCCCGAGTTAAACAAACGAACTGCTGCATCCCTGGCGTCCTCTACATCCCAACTTGTGGAGTTCTATCTATGGATTTTTTCTCTTGCCTCACTATTTCTCATGGCTATCTGGTGACTGCTTTCCACCTTTAGGGTCTCGAGTTCCCCAAAGCCGCCCGAACAACGAATGAAAAAAACTTAAGTGCTTTCACCTCTGCCGGGTCCCGTTCGTTGGGTTTCCGCTGTTGTGATTCTATTCTATGTTAGCAATCCCGAAGGGAAAAGTCAACTCGTCCTTTAGATCCCTAGAGTCTACCACCTTGATCACTGGTGGAGTTTTAACGAAAGAAACCTGAAAGCCAAATGTGATACTAGGTCCGGTCCACCCGAACTCCGTCCCTGGAATTCCACTGAGTGGCTGTCGTTCCAAATAGCTATCCTTTGTACGAATTCCTCTATCGGGGCTATGGATGCCTGACTGGTAGTAGAGCAATATTCATGGAGTCACATGAAAACTTTTTCGGGGCTATAGACACCTAGCTGGCAATGAGGGAATGTCTAGGTTACTTTTGGTGTTGGGAAATTTAAGTAGTTCATTTTGTTTGATTAGCCGCTGCTTGTCACAGTTCCCAAGGAGGGGAATAAATCCACTACACACACTTCTGAGATGTCTTGTAGATTGATCCAACTTAGAATATTTTTCTCCCAGTTCGCTTATGGAAGTTAGCCCCTGGTTTGCGAAACCAGAGATTCTGAGTTTTGAATGAACACTTACCCTCAAAACGCTCGAGAGCATTTCCCAACAAATTCTCCATTTGTTGTACCCTTAGCACACACGCCCCATTCAGAATGGGGACCCTCTCTTTTCTTCATCTTTCTGGGTCATTGCCACCACCTCATTTTGTGTGCCTTTGTTTTGGTGTCCTAAATGGTCAATGTGCCTCTAAAGTCTTATCTTGAATTGACCATGTTTTATCCCTCAAAATTGGCCAAGTCTTGGGTCCTCACAGAGTTCTTTTGGAATTTTTGCTCTGCCAGTAGCTTTGGGGTTCTCTGGATCCATCCCATCGGGTTTCCCTCACTGGATTTCCATCGTGCATTCGCTGTTTTAAAATGGCTGAAGGCCTTCACCTTCCCGTGTCCCAGGACCTAGATCCTCAACTGCCGTCCTCTTGACCTGCATTGCAAAATTTCCTTCCTTCACTTGCCTCAGACCCGGTCTGCCGGACCTCTCCACCTGAAACTTTGTTGTGAGTTCTCCCTTTTGAATGGCCATCCTTCGCTGGATTTCCACCCCTCAGACCCTGTGCCTCCTCTTGCCAGTGTGTTTTTTCACTTTAACTTTCAAACGACCACCTGCTCACATCCGTCTGGCCTCCAGGTTCTGGACCTCCTACCGCTGTCTCGAGGTTTGAACTTACCAACCTTTTTACTCACTATAATCACATTAATAAGGGTGTATTAAGTGTCAATAGGGGTATAAATAATTGGCTCAACCTATCATTTTCACATGTCAGGTTGGCTAGAGGAGTTTAGAGCAAGTTAGAGGAATCCAGTGTCGTCGTCCTTCACTGCCCCCTTGGCATCCTCCTTCACCGAGTTCTTGAGGTAGGTTTTCCTTCCACCCTCCCATGCATTGTTTGGTGATTTTGTGTTTAAACGATGAACAAAGTTGGGTTGAAATAACTTCATTTGATGGAGGAAGGTCAGACCTAAATGTGAACCTTTGAGTTTTACCTATTCTAATGATGCAAAACAACTAAAATGTAATGTAAAAACACAAAGAACACCTCAAATATTAGCCTAAGGAATTGTTAATACAAAGAGATAAAATGAAAGAGGATTACAAATGATTATACCTTCTCTTTGCAGCTGAAATTCCTTGGTTGGCCCTTTATTTTGAGTACTTGTATGCTCCTTGGATGGCTATTGATATGACTAAATGCAAAATTGACTATATGATAAGATGCAAATGCAAATGGCTAAAATGGCTTGGCTAAGTAAGAGGAAATGCTTGTGAGTTGAGTATTCAAAATGACAACATGTAGGTGCAAAATGACTAAGTCTTCTAAATGCCTTAGAGGGGGGGTATTTATAGAGAGATTTGAATTCTCTAGAGAATTCAATGGTTGAGATTGAGCCACCAAGACCAAGATGAAGGGCTATGGTGAGTTGAGGACTCACAAGCCCTCACATCTTGACATGTGGACTATGAGATGGCCAAGGATGTGATGATGTGTAAGTGAGGTGGAATAAGGAAAAGTGATGTGTAAGGACATGTACCTTGGAAGTGCATTGGGAGATGAGAAGAATCTTGGGTGAATAAATGTGAATTAAAAATTCACATGCTTGGAAGAATCCCATGGGCAAGACAAGGATCCAAAAATCGAAGCACTTGTCCACATGTGACTTGATGTGACAAGTCAAAGATTCTAGAAGATGCATGGGAAAAGGGGATTCTAGGAGGAATAAAAGTGAATTAAAAATTCACATGGGAAAGAGAGGAGCCTTGGATGAATAAAAAGGAATTAAAAATTCCTTGGGGGATGGGGAGAGTTGACCAAGGTACTAATTAGGCTTAAATAATCAATAATTAGAAGATAATTAGATGATAATGAGGATTAGAAGCCAACTTGCAAAAGTTGGAGGATGTGACACATCCTAATCAAGGATTAGGCATGTGCACATCCCTAATGAAGAGATTAAGAGGTTGATTAAGATTAAGGAAAAGTGATGTGACATGTGAGGAATTAAATAAATGTCATATTTATTTAATTCATTTGATGAAAGGGGGATTAAAGACAAAGTATTTAATTATTAACTAAATACCTTAGGGATTTGGCAGAATTAAGGGTATTAATTAAATAATAGTAATATTACTTAATTAATGCAAATAACAAGATGTTTAGACAAAAAGGGATAAATTTGGATAAATTAAGTGTCCAAATTTAGGTGTCTACATTTTTCCCCTCTTTGAGATGATGTTACAAAGTATCATCATTTCAAAGAATATTAAAACATAGAACCCAGAAGAAGATGGTTAGATTGGAAAAGATGCCCCAATAATTCAAAGGAGTGACTAGGAAGGAAAAAAATGATGGGGGTGAAGATGAAGATTAGGGATTGAGGATGCCCCCTCAAGAGGACATGCAGGTTCAAGAGAACACGGGTGTGCTCTCGAAATGGATGAGATGATGTAAGGGGAGATGAAGAAGATGATGCAAAGGAGTGGAATGATAAGCGGTAGGAGATGGATGAAGCACAAATGGATTTAAGGTGATGTTGTTCTAGTCAAGCTACAATCCAAAAGGGGTTAATGATGGATGGAGTGTTGTTGATGAGGGAATGAGAGATCCCAAAACAACATGAGGATAGGACATGATACATCCCAAGGAGTGGTATTGATGAGGGAAGGATACATCCTAAAACACCACTAAAGGATAGGGAAGGATACATCCCGAGGATGATGATGATGATTAAAGAGATGATGATAAAAGATTAGATGGATAGGGGAGGTAGATTGATGAAGGATGAATACATGGATGGGGAAGATGAAATGCAATCCTAATGCAATTTTCCATCTTTGAAGCACTAATTTTTTCTATAACATAAGACACCAAGTGCTAGGGTATGTGGAACCAAGGCGGATTAGTGTCTAATGCACGAAACAAACACAACAAACAAGAATGCTATCCCAACACCCCAAAGTCACCATGACTTTGGTCGGGCCAGGTATTGGAATAACCACAAGCACACGAGGAATCCCCAACATAACATAAGACCAAAAAGTTCTTGGTGGGTACTATGTGGGACAACCAAAAAGACAAACAAACAAAAGATCAAGATATGCCCCTATGTGTACCAATCAAAGCACACCATGATATGATGGATCAAGGCGGCCCTGACAAGTGATGATAGGGAGCTCAAATGATAAAAAAAAGCCAAAAGCATCAAGAGATCACAATAAAATTCAAATTTCCTTTGCCATAGGATCAAGGGGGTGGATGGGATTAATGAGGTCTGTTAGGAAGGATGTGTCATGTTGAGACCAATGATGGATTCAAAACTGATTGGATCTGCTGATACTAGTGGATCTCGTTTGTTAAGAACCAGCTAGATAAGGGCATAGATTGATGACACGACACAAGGGAGATAAGACATGAGACTGAAACACCCTAAAGACCTAGGGGCTCAGGGGCTGATCAAAGATTAGCCTTTCCTATGTGAAAGCACAGAGCCCTCGTAGTTCGATAAAAGGATGTCAACTGACCATGGATAAAAGAAGAAAGATGATGATGAAGATTGATGGTGGATGACAAGGAACGGAGGGACACAAGCAAAGACCGATGATAGATGATAAAGGAGTGGATGGACAAAGCCCTGGGGGAGGATCAAATGATTGATCTTGCCTACGTGAAAGCGTAGGGGCAACGTAGTTTGAAAAAATATTAAAATGATGGGACCGATATGATGAAACATGATTGACCTATTGGATTGGATAGGATGATGGTGATCACACAAAGCTCAGGAATGGGGTAGTGGTCCAAATCATCAAAATGAATTGGGAGGATGATATGATAGAGAGATGAATGATGAGAAAGGATAGGAGATTGAAAAGATGTGTAAAAGAAGCAGAAGTGATGGCGATGAGATAAATGGAATTGGGTTGCATGGAGGGAGGCCTATAGCCAAATACCGATGACAAGAGATTGTGAGATGGGATGAGGATAAAGATGAAAGAATGGATAGTGGGGGATGGAATGGATTGTTTGGATGGATAGGAAGATAAGGATTGGGAGATGAAAGGGATGCTAGGATAGATGGATAGGAAGATAAGGATGGGGAGATGGAAGGGATGTTGTGATATATGGATAGGGAGATGAAGGGATGTTATGATAGATGATGTATCCAAGGACTATGCCACAAAGGAAGTAGATTCCCCCACTCTAGATATGTCATGTATGATGAGGCATGAGGGATGGAAGACAAGTGGATGGGAAGATAAAGGAGATAACTAGAGGAGGATAGGATGGGTAACTAAGGAATACAATAGAGCACGGATGAAGGGAATGTATACCAAGAGGTGTCTAAAGCATGCATAGATACACGCCCCTGTTTTGATCAAGATAACAAGAA
The DNA here is from genome assembly GCA_007258455.2 of Sequoia sempervirens. Lineage (NCBI taxonomy): Eukaryota > Viridiplantae > Streptophyta > Pinopsida > Cupressales > Cupressaceae > Sequoia > Sequoia sempervirens. Next base: position 201,662 of record VDFB02347578.1, on the reverse strand, counting down.
GGATGGAGGGATGGGAGATAAGTGGGATATTATGGTAGGATGTGGAAGATAGGTGGGATGGAGGGGATGAATGAAGAGGATGTATAGAAGGAAGATGGGTGCATAGTTGGAAGCATAGAAGGAAGCATAGTGGATGGAGGGAATGCATATCAGGAAGCTGCCCCCAAGTGTGGAAAAGGATAGACGGGGATTTATGCATGACACTTGTTTTCTAGGTTTTCATCATAGTACTTATCCAAGGTGCTTGTTTTCCAAGTTTTCACCATTGGAAAAATTATTTCTCTTTACTTTTTTATTTTGTTTTTGGATTTTTTATTTTGTTTTTGGATTTTTTTTGTTTGTTTTTGGATATCATGCAAAAGGAGGTGGATAAGGATAGGGAGGTGAATAAGAGGATTTAGAAGAAATGAAATAAGGAGGTGGATGAAGGACTTAAGCATCAAGTTCCATACAAGGTGTTAAGAGACCATGTTTGAAGTGGCTGTTGGATGTTGGTACAATCTTATTAGGATAAATGGATTATGCAAGAGGATGAATTAGAGGGATTTGATGGGGGAGGTATGTGGGATAATGGATGAGGGTCTAGAAAGGGTATGGATAGAATGATGGGGTAGGTGTGTGATGGGGCGGTGAGTTCAAGACCAACAGTGACACATACGGTGATGTATGTGAAATGATAAGAGGATTAATGGATGGAGAATGTGGGGATAATGGAGGAGATGAGATAGTGAATTTTTCAGACAGAGGGACCCAAAATAGATATAGGAGAGGGTGGATGAAAATGATTAGCTTTTGGATTAGAAACTTTGGATGTTGTTACATATTTTTCATTTGAACGTGTTGCATCTTTTTTCTTTGGGATCCACATGGTTTTGATCTTTGCTTTGGTGGACCTTTGCAGGCTACAAATTTGATTTTGATTTTGGATTTTATTTTTCTTTTCTTCAACATGTTTAGAGGGGACATGAGAAGCTTTAGATTCATGTGGATGTTTAGATTGATGCATTTTTATTTTGGCATCCAAAGTGATTTTAATAGCAATGGGATAGGTGTAAGGAGAAGGATGGTGTGGAATGATGGTGGTAGGATCTTGAGGATTACATGTGGATGGAGGATGTGCAGGTATGTACCTTTGTTGATCCTAACTATGGGATATGAGAGTGGGATGTTTATGATGGGTGATATGGATAGGTGATGGATGGATAAAAGGATGAATAAGACAAGATGGAGGAGGTGATTTTGGGATATAAGGGCCCAAAATGGACTTAGGACTTGGAGAAGACATGGACGAGGTAGATGGAGGGATGTAAGGACCCAAGACGGATGGAGTAGATGAAGGATGGGAGATGGTGGATGGAGGGATGTAAGGACCCAAAATGGATGGATTAGATGGAGGAATATGGACGGTTGTTTTGAGGTGATACGATGGAGGAGGAGGGATGGTAGCAAATGATTTGGTAGAGTGATGGGAAGAGCCTATATTTCTTGTGGAAGAGGCTCGTTTAGGACGTCTAGAAGTTGTACCAACATCTTTAGATTGTGAGTTTTGAGAAATAGGTCCATAAGCTTGCATGCAGATTTTTTATTTAACCTAGATGGGCTCTAAAATACCTTGCTCATGAAGGCCTAAACCTTTTCCTTGATAGTTCATGTTCTTGAACATTCAATCCATGATAGGATTTTTGTTATTTTGGAAGAATAATGTGAATCCATTATTAGGTGGGGGAGGATGGGTGGTATATATGTTGTGTTTTTCTTCTAGACGAAGACCACCATGGAAGAATGTGGGAGTACCAAGGGGATATACAAGTGGTGAGGGGATAGTAGGTTTAGGAAACGATGGAGGATCATGAGATGGAGATGAGGGGATAGCAGCATCTTGATCGGGACAAGGGAGTGGTAAGGCATCAAGAGAGGGATTAGTGACATGATAGGATCTGGATTTGTGGTAGCGGGTGATGAAGGGCTCATGAGAGAGAAGGGGATCATGGGATGAAATGAATGGGAGATTATGATCTTGAGATGGGCTAGATGGGTCAACAAGATCTTGATGTGAAAAAGGGGATATGTTGGCATGCTTTGGATCGGGCTCTTGGAATGACTCATCTTGTGCAGGTAGTATGATAATGGGGCCTTGAAGGGACTCTTCAAGTGGGGGAGATGGAGGGATGAGGATTCATGAAGTTCAAGGGAAGGGATATCGGTGATACTAGGAATGGAAGGAATGGATGGGACTTGTGTGTCATCAATAGGAATGGGAAGAGTGGATTGGATTTGCATATTTGCGATGGGTTTGGAGGATCTAGGTGTAGGAGGAGTGGATCAGATTTGGTTATCTTCGATGGGCTCAGTAGATCTCAGAGTAGGAGATGGGGGCTCAGTGGATTATGAGGATGTGATGGTTTTGACAGTTTGACTGGTGCTAGGGGTGGTAGTATCAATGATAGGGGTGATATGGAGAAGGGTCTCATCACTAGTGAGCATGGATGATGGATTGAGATGGCATGGCTCTGTGACTTCATGATGTGGGGTTACAGATGTCTTCTTTGTCATAAGTCCTTGGAGAACTTATAGAGTGAGAAACTTTCATATTTTAGGTTGAGATGGCATGATAGGAGTAGATGAGGGATTAGGGATTGGTCTAGGATCATGGATATGTGGACTAGGGTTAGATGGAGGAATGAGATTGGATGTAGGACTAAGAGTAGATGGAGGATTAGGATTGGATGGGGGGTTAAGGTAGGGATATTGGAGTGGTGAATTAGGATAGGGGGACATGAACTATGGATTAGGACAAGAGGATATGACTAATGGATTGTAGTAAAGGTATTGAGATGGTGGATTAGGATAGGTTGATGGGGGTGCAAGATTAAGATAAAAAGAGTAGATGTAGGATTAGGATGGGAAGACTGATAAGGGGGATTAGGATAGGTAGAGTGGTGTGGAGGATTAGGGTAGTGGGAATTTGTAGATGAAGGATTGAGATAGGAAGATGTGAATGGGGGATTAAGATAGGGGTATTGTGATGGTGGATTAGGATAGGAAGACATGGATATTGGATAAGGAGATGATGCAAGTGAAGGATATGATGGGGATGCAGGTGAGGAAGATAATGTATATCCTTTGTCAAAGGTAGCATAAGAAACGTGATTAGGCATGGATGAAGACATAACGGGATGGATTGAAGGGGTGATTGGATTGTGGGAAGTGGATGGAGAAAACTTACTAGCGATGATAGCATCAAGGGGATCTATGTCATATTCCTCTTGATCGAGAAGGCTTTCATTATCTTCATCAACATAATTAGGGTTTGCCTTGATTACTATTTTTGGTTGAATTGATGAAGGGTAAGGATTCATGATGTTGGATTAGATCAATATGGATTAGAAAGATGATGAAATGATAAAATAATGGATTAGAAGATTGAAGGAGGGATCTTGGATGCAAACGGACTAAAGCTCAGATTAGGATTTAGGTTAAGCTTAGATCAGGATTGGATTAAAGCTCATATTAGGATGATGTGATGATGTGATGGGATTGATTGTGATGATTGGAGTTGATGATCAAAGGATGATTATGACATTGAATCTACCTCGAGATGGAAGTAGATTGATTGGGTCAAAGGTGATTGGATAGGGATTGGATAAGATTGATCGATGATTGATAAGATCGAATGATGGATTAGATAGGATGATGAAAGGGATTGGAAACCTCATTCTGAGATTACCCTAGGTGGCTTAAGATACTGATTGATCAGATTAAAGGATAAATGGATGATTGCAACACCGAATCCACCTTGAGATTGAAGGTGAATTGATTGGGCTGACGATGATGATTAACTTAGGATGGATGACAATCCTAAGCAGATGTTGATGATGACTATCAATTCAGACACTTAGGTCGATTCAGATAATAACTTGAAACAAAGTTCAAGGGATTTGGATGGGGAAATGATAAGGGATGTGTAACCTAGAGATGCTTGAGGATGATGTATCGATACGATTCAGATATGAATGAATGAGCTCGATAGAATGCAGATGGACCAAAGCTCAGATTTGGGATTAGATTAAAGCTCAAATTAGGATTGGATTGAAGGATATGATGGGATTGGTTTCACCAGTCGGATTTGGGAACTTGATCTATTTATTGTCTATTTGCCAATTTTTTGTTGCAGAGGGGTGAATTTTCCCTTCCAGGGCAGCTCTGCCCTCATAGAGGGGCAAATTTTCCCTTTTGCAGGGAAAATTTTCCCCACTGTAGGGTAGATTCGCCCCACTATAGGGAAAATTTTCCCCACTGCTTTTGGAATTTCTGAGTGGGTAAATAGACCGTTAGAATGAAGAGACAGGTGATTGGAACAGGGTGTTAGGTAATCGGATTGAGGAAATAGATGATCAGATTGGGAAAATGAATGATAAGAGTGGGTGAATAAGCACTCAGAACTGTTAAACAATTGCTTAGAATGGATGAAGGACTCTCAAGTCATGGAAACAAAAGCTTGAAACAAGTAAAAAATTGATTAGAAAGGATGAACAACTCTCAGAATGAGGAGATGGATACTTGGAATGGATGAAAGATTACTCGAAATGAGTGAATGAAGGATCGATAAGGATGAAAAACTACTTGGTCAAATAGATGTTTGGAATGGTTAAACAAAGGTTTGGAATGGCTAAACAAAGGTTTGGAATGGTTAAACGGAGGTTTAGAATGATAAAACAAAGGTTTAGAATGATTAAATGGAGGTTTTGAATGATTAAATGAAGGTTTGGAGGCTTGAAAAAACTAAACGGGGGAAAATTTGACTATTCAGGAGGAAAAATTCACCCCACTATAGCAAACAAAAACTTGGTTTTGATGAAAATGACTATGGAAAGGACTTAAAATGACAACAATAAGGGCAATTTGTCAAAAAGTTTACTGGTTTCTCACAAGAAAGCACTTTCAAACAAGCACAATCCTACGATTAGTATTAAGGGTATGGCCAATAAATGTCTTAATGTAGGATGCACAAGGTGTCTAGGGAGTCCTCAATATACTCTTGGTACATGAGGCATAACCGTGAACACCAGCCTATCACAAGCGTGAGTCGGGAACCCCAACGAGATACTGAAGGGCTTAGACCAATTCTTCACGTCTATCTAGGTATCACCCTAGCTTCGATGCTCTGCCAATTATGATGTGACTGGATTAGGGTACAAATTTTTCTCTCCCCCCTTTGTATACCCCTTTGGTACACGTAGTCAGAATTGTCCTTTGGGGTGATGAAATCCCCAAGCAAGTCCCACTAGAAAGAAAACACTTATCATTTCCAACTACTCCCTAGGCTCACACGGGGTGCAAGGGGAAAGTGCAAAAAACTAATGCCTCCTTTCGGTAACACAAAAATATAGACATAATAGACAACATATATTACTTCCCCTAATTAGACTATGTTCCTAGATTAACGAAAAAAATAACAAGGATAACTTTGGAAATCTGTGCAAACAGAAGGTCCTGCAAGCAAACTTTAATTGTTTTATCCTTCTTTCTTCACCAATTATACAAGAATATGCTACAAAATGTTAGAAAAAATACCAATATCCTTGCAACAAACAATGTTAGGGCTTTAGAATCGGAAAACAACAAAAAATTGTAGTAAAAACTAAGCTAAAACAACCATTTTACCTCTCAAAATGTGTTGTTTTTGGGTGTATACACCCCTTTGTAGTAACTAGGAGGAAAAATTTTCCCCACTGTAGTGAACAGGAGGGCGTAATTGCACTTCTGCAGTGAACAGGAGGGCGTAATTGCAATTTTGTAGTGAACCAAAGGGCGTAATTGCATTTCTGTAGTGAACAGGAGGGCATAATTGCATTTCTACAGTGAATAGGAGGGTGTAATCGCACTTCTGCAGTGAACAGGAGGGCGTAATTGCACTTTTGCAGTGAACATAAGGGCGTAATTTCACTTCTGTTGTGAACAAGAAGGGGTAATTGCACTTCTGTAGTGAACAGGAGGGCATAATTGCACTTTTGCAGCAACAGGAGGGCGCATTTGAACTTCTGCAGCAAACCAAAGGGCGTAGTTGAACTTCTGTAGCAACAGAAGGGCATAGTTGAAAATTTGCAGTAGCAAGAGGGCGTAGTTGAACTTCTGCAGCAAACATAAGGGCGTAGTTGAACTTCTGCAATAGCAGGAGGGCGCAGTTGAACTTCTGCAATAAATAGAAGGGTGTAGTTGAACTTCTACAACAGCAGGAGGGCACAATTGAACTTCTATAGCAAACAAAAGGGTGTAGTTGAACTTCTACAGTAGCAGAAGGGCACAGTTGAACTTCTGCAGCAAACAGGAGGGCGTAGTTAAACTTCTGCAACAAACAAAAGGGCATAGTTGAACTTCTGCAGCAACAGAAGGGAGCAATTGAACTTCTGCAATAAACAAAAGGGCGTAGTTGAACTTCTACAGTAGTAGGAGGGCGTCGTTGAACTTCTGTAGTAGCAAAAGGGCGTAGTTGAACTTCTACAATAGCAGGAGGACGCAGTTGAATTTCTGCAACAAACAGAAGGGCGTAGTTGAACTACTACAACAAACAAGAGAGCGCAGTTGAACTTCTACAACAAATAGAAGGGCGTAGTTGAACTTCTACAACAAAAAAATGGCGTATTTGAACTTCTGCAGTAGCATGAGGGCACTGTTGAACTTCTATAGCAAATAGAAGGGTGTAGTCACCCCTCTGCAGTGACCAGGAGGGTGTAGTCGCCCCTCTGTGACCTGTTCCTGCAAACAATCTCAACAACAACAAACGTAAAATAGAGGAACCCACTTGTGGGTCCCATTGGGCATGCCAAAAATGTGAACCTTTGAGTTTTACCTATTCTAATGATGCAAAACAACTAAAATGTAATGTAAAAACACAAAGAACACCTCAAAGATTAGCCTAAGGAATTGTTAATACAAAGAGATAAAATGAAAGATGATTGCAAATGATTATACCTTCTCTTTGCAGCTAAAATTCCTTGGTTGGCCCTTGATTTTGAGTACTTGTGTGCTCCTTGGATGGCTATTGATATGGCTAAATGCAAAATTGACTATATGATAGGATGCAAATGCAAATGGCTAAAATGGCTTGGCTAAGTAAGAGGAAATGCTTGTGAGTTGAGTATTCAAAATGACTAAGTCTTCTAAATGCCTTAGAGGGGGGGTATTTATAGAGAAATTTGAATTCTCTAGAGAATTCAATGGTTGAGATTGAGCCACCAAGGCTAAGATGAAGGGCTATGGTGAGTTGAGGACTCACAAGCCCTCACATCTTGACATGTGGAATATGAGATGGCCAAGGATGTGATGATGTGTAAGTGAGGTGGAATAAAAACAAGTGATGTGTAAGAAGGACATGTACCTTGGAAGTACATTGAGAGATGAGAAGAATCTTGGGTGAATAAATGTGAATTAAAAACTCACATGCTTGGAAGAATCTTATGGACAAGACAAGGTTCCAAAAATTGAAGCACTTGTCCACATGTGACTTGATGTGACAAGTCAAAGATTCTAGAAGATGCATGGGAAAAGGGGATTCTAGGAGGAATAAAAATGAATTAAAAATTCACGCGGGGAAGAGAGGAGCCTTGGATGAATAAAAAGGAATTAAAATTCCTTGGGGGATGGGGAGAGTTGACCAAGGTACTAATTAGGCTTAACTAATCAGTAATTAGAAGATAATTAGATGATAATGAAGATTAGAAGCCAACTTACAAAAGTTGGAGGATGTGACACATCCTAATCAAGGATTAGGTATGTGCACATCCCTAATGAAGAGATTAAGAGGTTGATTAAGATTAAGTAAAAGTGATGTGACATGTGAGAAATTAAATAAATGTCATATTTATTTAATTCATTTGATGAAAGGGGGATTAAAGAGATAAGGTATTTAATTATTAACTAAATACCTTAGGGATTTGGCAGAATTAAGGGTATTAATTAAATAATAGTAATATTACTTAATTAATGCAAATAACAGGATGTTTAGACAAAAGGGGATAAATTTGGATAAATTAAGTGTCCAAATTTAGGTGTCTACACTAAAAAACAATGTGGTAAAAATTTAAGTAAACCTTCAAATTTCCCTAAAAACTAAATCCAAAACTTTATCACCTTGGCGCCGTTCTTCCCACAGAGTGCTCGCACCCTCTAGACCCGAGCCTCCTTGTCACCATTTAGAAAAATTCAAAACCCAAACAAATTTGAAATGGTGACATGTTATCCCGAGCCTGCAACCTCATATCTCGTTTGACGGTTCACTGTAGGGACTTACAAAAAATTGAAATCTCAGCATCCACTCATGCTTCCCGGGCCCGCTCCAGTGGGATTCTATCCCTGGGATGTCGCACGGTGTTTGCCATTTTGGATGACAAAATGGCCTCTTCCACCCGAGCCTTGGAACCCACCTTGCCTTTTGCCGCCCGAGTTAAACAAATGAACTGCTGCATCCCTAGTGTCCTTCGGGTCCCAATTCGCAGAGTTCTGTCTGCGGACTTTTGCTCTTGCCTCACTATTTCTCAATGTTATCTGGCGACTGCTTTCCGCCTTCGGGGTCCTGAGTGTCCCAAAGCCGCCCGAACAAAGAATGATGAAAACTTAAGTGCTTTCACCTCTACTGAGTCCCGTTCCCCGAGTTTTCGCTATCAAGATTTCGTTATACGTCAGTTGTCCCAAAGGGAAAAGTCAACCCATCCTTCTGATCCCCGGAGTCCCCCACCCTAATCACTAGTGGATTTTTAACAAAAGAAACTTGAAATCCAAATGTGATACCGGGTCTGGTCCACTGGAACTTCGTCCCCAGAATTTCGTTGAGTGGTCACTGTTCCAAATGGCTATCCTCGAATGGCTTCCCGACCATTTTGATCTGTGCACTTAATGATTAAGGAGTTTGGGTTGACTGTCTTTCTGCCCTGCGGGTTCCAGAGTCGGGAAATCCACGCTCAAAATTTCATTTCCTCATAGCCGTTTCAAACGACGAACATCAGATGACTTTCCCTCCTCACAGTTTTGAGTGCCCTAACGATGATCCAAATGACCTCCAATCCAAAAAAAAAAGTCTCTACCCATGTGCTTAAATTGAACCCTCTCTTGCATGAACCTTTCAAACCATCAAAATTTGAGGTCAGGAGAAACCACACAGATTTCCCTGCCTTGTTTGCCTTTTAAAACAACATTCCTGCTAGGGAAGTCTGACCCTCGGGGCTCAGACTGACCAAGTTCCCTCAGTAAACTGCTAGTGACATCTTGAAGTAAATGTTTGATTTAATGAATGATGTGCTATCTAATTGGACTTCATCTAATAGGGATTTTGGCTAAAATTTGTGTTTTTAGGCTTGATTATGCTCATCATGCCTTTGTTTGTAGGATATATGGAATCAGGTGCAGGACCCTTAGGGGCAGTCACAAAAAAGGACAAAGGAAAGAAGTCAGGCAGAGCTCCTCATGGAAAAGAGAACAAGGACCAAATGAAATACCAATTTCAAGGGGAGTCGTTGCACTCAAAGATCATTACAGACTGGAAATAAATTACATATACCAATATCAACCACATCGATATTGATGAATTCAAACAAAGAGTTAGAGTCAACCCAACCACAGACAATGCCCTGCTGATAAAAAAAGTGGAATCGTCAAGGCTACGGGCTTTCCTCCATCTCTTATAGCTCTTGAAATAGTCATGGCTTGAAGGAAAGCATACCAAGTTGAGACGCTGACAATAGTAGACAAAGATGGGAACATCCTAGCTGACATGTCTGCCCAGGCAATAACAAAGACTTTCCACATCCCCACCTTTGAGGAAATGGAGATCCCTACTATCTCAGACTACATGGAAATGTGGGATGCAGATCCCATTGGATGCAAGAAGCTCATCAACCAATATTGGTTAAAAGAGAAAAGGGGCAATGCTGTAAAAGTTCCCCAAGAACTCTTCCGTAGTGATTTCTTTGAAGATTATCATGACTTAGTAACTCTACTAAGCCGAGTGATATTTTTTCCTACTGCTGCATACTTCCTGGAGTGGATGGTTTACTTTTTTGAGAAAATTCTTCGTGGAAAGGAAGATGATACCAAGCAAACTACATTCTACTAGGGAGAGATAATCAGTGACTGCTTTCATCAACAGTTCATGAGTGTTAAGAAGACCTCCAGGTTTTATATGAAATCTTACCTTGTCTACTCGCTGGCTGAACGAAGACAATATAGTGGATTGTTTAGGGCTCTAAACGAAGAATCTGGTTAGGAATTAAAGGTTTATGATAGATACCCTCAATTGTAGTTTAGAAACTTCAAAAAGGATTATTGCAGAGTGAATGACACTTTCATAGGTCACATTGTCAGGCTGCTTGGAGGAAATTTTGAAAGGAAAGTATCCCACAGTGCTCAGGCGTTGCTCAAATAATATGCCTTTCTGTTCATTCAATACCCAAAATTCACATACACTCGCACCCAAGGCTACACAAAAAGGCTGAACAGGCTGCCCTGGTATCCTAATGACCGGATTATATTGTTGGAACTCTCTCGGCAGCTATGACATGTACATTCTCTCCTTGATAGCAGGCATTTGGTGGGGATCCCTTATCCCCTTTCTTTTGGCCAAGGGATGTACAAGTTGTAAACCTCTCAATGTTCTAGAAATTTAGAGAAGGAGCTGGCTGAATATCACTTCCAACTTCATACCGCCCGTCCACGAATGGACCCTTATGGGAATATAAGGAAATCACTTAGACCCAACTATGCTCATCTGCATCATGCTGAAGATTTCTAGAAAAAATTCCAAGATGACAAGGAGGTGTGCATGAGACATTACATGCGAATGACTGCCTACTTCATAAAAAGGGTGAACTTGTTACATGTACTTGATCAAGTTGAGGAAGATGAAAGCACAATTATGGATCCTAGATACAATGTAGTCACTAACTTGCCACTGCCTTCAATAGATTGGGACGAGCAAGAGGTCGATGACCTTGATATCATAACTAAGCCAATTAAGGCTTGTACCAAAGAATGGGTCAATGAACAAGTAGCTTGACTAAAGCAATAGGGGGTCATCCTAACCTATAAAGGACTCAAAAGTGAGAGCCCAGTGCAACAGATGATGGAGCTGCTATAGCCTCAATAGGAGAAACATCCAAATATCCTCCACTCACTCACTCCAAAAAAAGAAAAGAAATTGAGGAGCAACAACCAAATCCAAAGGTATATGCAAGGAAGGTTGCAGAAGGTGAACCTTCCAAGAAACATAAAAGGTCAGGTAGTACTACTATAGTACCTGTCATTTAGGAGGACCCGCTCCATGAAGGGGAAGAAATGGAAGAAAATCAACCCAAGTCTCCACCAGCTACCTCCATCACTGTTGCCCTTCCATCCATTTCTCAGGCTATGATGGCTACCTCCCCACTTGTGGTGGACATCTCAGTCCACCTTGCTTCTTCCTCGCCAACTGGGCCAATAGTGGTAATTTATTCCTCCTCTACCACAACTTCTCCACTTTCCTCTACCTCCATGTCTCCCACCACATCGCTTCAGCTGGAAGTGAAAACAATACCAATACCAATGCTCACACTCCCTAAGGCATTCTCACGACATATGCATAATGTTCCCTCTGAGATTTCCTAGGTATTGATGTATCCCACCATCCAAGCTGCTTTAACATAGGTTATTTCCAGTGTTCTTGTCTTAAAGCCTCCAACTGAACCACTAGCAATGGAAGCCACAATGTGAATCTACGAGGAGCTAGAACAGCGAGAGAGAGAAGCAACAAAAGCATAAGAGGAAGAAGCGAATGAATACCATGAACATATGAAATACCAACACTTTCAAATTGAAAAAGTGGTTCATGAGGATGAGGAGACATGATCTTCTAAAAGCAGAGATGAAGAAGAAGATGTCGGCGAAAAGTTAATTGTGCAAGATTTTGATCTTGACCTTGAGGAGGAGTTGGCCCAACAATTAAAGGATGTTGGTAAAGAAATATAAAGGCTATCTTCTAAAGAAAGAAGACAAGAAGACGATAAGACAAAGGAAAGCATGGAACCTGCAACAGTGGAACAATAAGAAGAAAGCCCCAAGCATGATAGGGAAATGCTTCTCTTTGAAGGGAAGGAAGAACAAGAGAGAAAAGAGCATGAAGATATGTCACTGCCACATGAGGAAGAGGAGAATATAGAAGATCAACTTGGAAAGGAGATCCAAGCTGATAAGAGCCCTGATATAGAGTAGCCTAAGGAGCATGGGCATGAAGATGAACTTGATGAAGAAAATGAAGAAGAGAAAGAAAATAAGGTTGAGAGGGAAGAAAGTACCAAAGAACGCCTACCTACCAAGTCCCCAATCAAATGCCTTATGTTCACTTGAGACTTTGATGAGGAGGAGGGAGAAGACACTAGGGTGGAGAAGGAAACATCCAAAGAGAAAAAAATTGAAGTCATAAGGGATGAAGAAAAAGGTGACGGTGAATCACTCAAAGGAAACACCCAGATGCCCGAATGGATGGAAAAGTAGCTTGAGAAGAAGGCTCCCACCCCAAGTGATTCGAAAGCAAGATTGGAGGCTATCCTAGCCTGAGCACATATCACTACCAGGAAAGAGAAGAAGCCTAAAATCAGATCCAAGGTAATGATGGACGCTTCTAGATCAAGGACCGTGCAATTAGCCATGCCAATGGTGGACGAAGAAGGGATAAGCTATAATATTTCCACCATTGATTTGGGAACAACCACTAGGGTGAAGAAGGTGGATCACCTCCAAGATTTTGTCGCCATAGTGGTGCATCTAATTTAGTAGGATAAGGTTTCAAAAGAAGAGCTTAAGGTGCAAGTAGTTGATCTAACAACTTACATCCAACAATGGTCCTCAACGGAGGAAATTCCTACCATGTCTTCGGCCCTGCCATAGTTAATGTCAAAGGAGAAAATAGACAAGATCGAAAAGAGAAAGAACTTGGACAAGACCACATAGAGTTAGTTCCGACAGGTCTTGTATGTAGGAAACATGGGCATCAGTCATGCTGTTAGGACAAAAAACAAGTTCTTGGATCTACAACATTCTCTTGAGGGTACAAGGAAACTTTGCACTGACTTCCCAAGGAGATACGACTCCAATTACCCAAATATTGAGGCTATTCTCAAACTTCCAAGCATGACTTGGGAAGAAGAGCTTGCATTTAAGAAGGATGACCACTGGCTGGTGAATGTATGGAAGTGTGACTTCGTGAACTGAAAGGATAGGTTGGAGTAGGTGCTCGATAAAGTGGATCCAAATATTGAATGGGCTAAGGAAGTCAGAACCGATTGTGTTTGGTACTTGAAGCTAATGATAGGATATAATATGCCTGTCATAAAAATGGACCCAGAGAAGATAAAGCCCCACTTCTAGAAAAATATTGAAGACGAGATGCCAGATGAAATTAGCACTGATTTCATGAGCTTTGCTACCTGAGGCTTCACCTAGTCAAAGTTGTTTCGAGACCACACTACCGAGTATGATGAATACTGGGAAAAGTTCACCGAAAAATCCCAAGAATGGAGTTATCAAGTGCTGTGATTCGAAATCATTGACGTTGATAAGCTCCAACTGCTAATTTTGAAGTTCGTAGAGTATGCAATTTTGAAGAAGCAGGAGGGAAACCCTATTATTGGTGAAGAATTCTTGACAGAGTAGCTACAGTAAAAGGGAAATTGGCTAGAAGACAAAATGCTACAGTGTTTTCACAAAAGAAAAAATAGGGATAAAGACAAAGTTGTATTTTAAAATGTAATATATTGGGGGTAGGTAGAACCCTAGTCTGTAGTGAATCTTGGCCACACAATGAAAATTAATCTTGGCCATTCATTCTAATTTTTAGGCACTATAAATAGGGGGTCTCCTCTCATTTTCAGAGGGAGTTGAGTTGTTGTAATGACATGCTGCAGAAATTTTAATAGAAATACATTGACTTTGGTGCATTTATGAGTTTCTCTACATGTTTCATGATTCAATCTCCCAATAGTTAAATGTTTAGTTAGATTTGCTTTGCTTTTTTTAGTTAGTTTTAGATTGCTTTGGTAGATTTGGTAATACTGTTCTGTGGTTATGAAATTTTTTATTGTGTAGATGCCTTCCTAGTCCATACTTTTTGCTGTTTGGTGCTAGTAAATGGTTGTGTAAAGTTAGTATGGGCTTTAACTTAAAGCTTCCTCAAAATTTTATCTTTGTTCATGCATGTATATGATGAATGAATGGTGAAATATTTGTAGACCTTAGAAGATAACACAAATTTCATGAGACTGTGAATGTTCTGGTTAAGTGAAATTCTATTTCAAGGAAGTTGTTCATAGTAGAAACTCCATGATCACTGTTCATAGCTAGTTGTAGATCCAAGAAACTCTCCTCTCCCCTGCCCTTTTTCTTTTTTTTTAGAAATAACCTATGCTAAGGTTCATTGCACATTGTAAAGCCAAAACTTAGGTAAAACATTGGAGTTTCATATTGTTGTTTGAATCTGCATCAAAGTGCACATCAACTCCCATTCCAAGGAACTCCAACTCATAAGATTCACTTCGCATCCAACTACGTAAGTACGCCCTGAGATTACCAAAAAAATCACATCAAATATCAACTGAGAAGTTTCATGCAAGTCGTGACCTGACACCTGAAAGACCTTGGGGCGATTTTCAACAACTTGTTGTTGGAGGTCTCCTTTCAAGAGAGGTAGTGTGTCCATGTACTGCTTGTGTTGAGAAAGTGTACAAAACACCGCATCAACATAATTGGTGCTAGAAGGAGAGCCTTGTGAAGCTAGATTGAATCAGATCATTCTCCCCTGAAAGGTTTCAAAGGATTTTAAGGTCTACACCAAACAAAGGAGAACTTCAAGAGCTTCAGCCCCCCATAAGGGCTAAATGGACTAAGGGAGGAGATTCCACCTCTTCCTTTTCCTCTGCCGCCTCCACTTCCCTTCCACCTTCACCTTCCTTTGCTGCTCATTTGACATCCACCCAGCCAATCTAAACTACCTTCGGGCCTCATCCTTCGGCAGCCAGGGAGCTACCACTCTCCCTACCCTTCAGGTTCAAGGCATAGTCCAAACAACTGTGGCCTAGGTACAGTCCCAGTGCTATCTTACAGGTGCAACCCCAGTTATTGTCCATTGGGGCATCTAAAAAATCATATATATATATATATATATATATATATATATATATATATATATATATATATATATATATATATTTGAGCAACATTTTTAATCTGAACAACGTTGTTCTTTGAACCAAAGCAGTAGGTACCTTGCTTTAAAGAGGGGAAAAATTTCCTAATCAATGTCATACACTTAAATCAGATTTATTAACATCATTTCCTCTTTATCTATCCTCTTTTTCTTAATTAATTCAATTAGCCTAGCTAATTAATTAATTGCATCATTTTCATCTATTTGGCCTAATTAATTAAATTGGGTAAATTCACCTCTTTTCGCACTAACACTTCATCTCATTAAATTAAATAACCCTATCTTATTTAATTAAATATCATTTCATCACCCCTCCCCTATTTATTAAATCATCTAATTTAATAAATATCATCTAATTCCTCTAATCCCCTAATTGCATAAATTAAACCTTGTTTAATTAGCAATTAAACTAATTATTCCTCTAATCAAAGGGAATATTCCCATGGAATATTCTTTATCCTTTTTGCACAATTAAAACTTTGTTTTAATTTGAAAAATCCTCTTTTTCCTCACCCTAATGGAATATTCTAAGGAATATTCCCTCTCCTCCAATCAACTCACTTAGCTTCAAAAGCAAGTTAACCCTCTTACCTTTCTAGCAAGTTACCTTTGACTTGTGTGAGCAGGTAAAATGTGTGTTTGTTTGAGGGAATTGTGAGCCTTTGATTAATCTTCATCTTGCATTCTCATCTGTTGATGAGAATCCATGATCCATGTCTCTCATCTAATTCATCTTGAACCGTTGATTGAGCTTTTTGATCTCAACCATTCATTCCTCATTTGCTCTCTTATAAATAGATCACTAGGAGACAAATGGATCCTTCTTTCATTGCAAATTCATGCTATTGAATTTACTCACATATATACTCTCAATTTGCACACATTTAGCTTATTTTTAGTTTGTTTTAATTGCATAAATAGCTTCAATATTTCATTAATGGCTTCTATGCATCCATATTAGTTTGTAAATAAATTAGGGTTTTCAGCTTTTAGCATCATTTTAGCTTAAATTAGCTTAGAATATCTTAGAGATTGCATAATTAGATCATTTATAGCATAAAATCATGATAAATTAGCTTGCATCATGTTTATTTTGTGCATAATTTAGGTTTTTCATACACCAAACATCATGGTTTCATCGATTCTCTTCCATAGAATCAATCGAAACAAGCTCACTATCATAGGATTGGGAAAGGGTCATCGGTCCACATCAACGTGACACCAATTCCACAACAAGATAAATTTCAATGGATTAGAGTAGATGTTTTGTTTAAAGCTTTCATAAGATGATCATGTTAGGTTTTTTGATAAAATATTTAATCATGTTAGGTTTTTTGATAAAATATTTACTTTCAATTTTGATTGACTGATATTGTTGGGATTTGAGTATTGGTTGCTTCATTATACTTTTATTCTTCATGGATCAAGCGTAATTCGGCCCATAACCGGTATCCTTGCATCGAAATTCATATACAAAGTAACATGTTCCAAAAAATCCCTCCAAGATTCTGCAAATTATGGATCTTCAAGATATAAACTCTTGAGATCTTTTAACCCAACAACCTCTATTCTCATCCCTATCAAAAAATCTTGATTTATAACTCTGCAAAAACTCAACCCATTTAAAGTGCCTTTGATTTAACTTTCCTTGACTATTAAGATACTACAAAGCCCGATGATTAGTATATAAAACAAATTCTTTTGGAAACAAATAGTGTCTCCATTTCTTTAAATCTTGAACTATAGCATAAAACTCCTAAACATAGACAAAATACTTCTTTTTAGAATAATTCAACTTCTCACTAAAATAGGCAATGGGCTTTCTTTCTTGACTCAAAACAACTCTTATGACACTACCACTAGCATCATAATCTACCCGAAATACCTTATTGAAATATTGAAGTTCTAAAATATGTTGCTCTATGACTTTCTTCTTCAACATATCAAAGCTTTTGGTTTCTCTTGTAGTCCACTTAAACTCTTGTCTATCCCCTCTCATAGTTTCAATTACAGGTGTACAAATACTACTAAAATTCTTAGTAAAATTTATGTAATAACTTACTAAACCATCAAATGATCTTACCTCTATAACAATCCTCGATGTAGGCCATTCAATGATAGCCCTCACTCTTTATGGATCCATTTTAATACACTCAACTGATATAACAAATCCCAGATACACCAACTCTTTCTTCACAAAACTACATTTCTTCATATTAATTGACTTCTCCTCCCTTAGCTTCTCAGAAAATATTTGGATATGTATCAGGTAATCCTCCAATGTCTTACTAAAAATTAAAATATCATCCAAATAAACAATGACAATTTTTCCTAAAAATTCTTCCAATACCTCATTTATAATCCACATAAATGTGAGCTCAGTGCATTGGTTATCCCAAATGGCATGACTAACCGCTCATACAAGCCCTCTTTAGTATTGAAGGTTGTCTTCCACTCATATCCTTCTCTGATATGGATATGATGATACCCAATCTTTAGGTAAATCTTTGTGAAGTGTTGAGCTCCGCTGAAATAATCTATAAGTTCATATGTCCTTAGCAATGTAAAACTATATTTGATTGTAATATTTTTAATGGCTCAAGAGTTTGTACAAATTCTCCATTCTCCATATTTATTTTGTGCTAGTACTTCAAGAACCACACATGTACTTAAAATATCTCAAATCAACCCTTTCATCAATAGCTCTTGAACTTGCCTATTCAACTACCTATTCTCTACAGAAGTCATCCTACGGGCTACCTTGTTCGAAAAACTAGCTCCTAGTATCAAAACCATTTTGTGACCAATCTTCCTCACCTATGGAAAACCCTTAGGTACATTATCTAACATACTATCATTGAAATCCTATAACATATTTGATACTTCTATTGGTATATATTCACCTTCTTCTTTATTAACTCTAGGAATCAATGCATAACACATATTCTCATGCTCCATACCATCCAAAAAATAATTACCATCAACTAAATTTTTTTGGCACTACTACATACCTTTTCTTCCACTTCCTTCAAGGGCTTCAACTTGTGGAAAACTCCATCCTTTATCAAGAAATACGTATTGGCATGTCCATCATCTGCTGCATGTCAATCAAATTTCTAGAGTATACCCAATAAAATATGACAAGAATCCATAGGCATGATGTCACATAGTACTTCATCATAGTAATTCCCAATCTTGAACTTCACTAAAAAAATCTCATTGAAAAAAACTTTATGGTCCTTATATAGCTATGCAATTTGGTATGAATATGGATGTCTCATTCTCTCCAAGTAAAATTTGTTAACCATCTCCTTTGAAATAAGATTATCAGTGCTACCACAAACTATGATAATATTAAAAATTTTACCTTCACATTTACGCCTTGTACAAAATAAAATCTTCCTCTACACTAGAGATTTATCCTAATTTATCAAGACCCTTCTTGTGACAAGAACTTATCTTTTTGCATCTTTAGAATGCTTAGATTCAACATCTTCATCTACACATAAAACTTGTGCATTTCCTTGAAGTATTCTATGTTGAACACGAAAATGTGTTCAAAGGGGGGTGAATCAACATATATTAAAACTTAACTAATTCCATTTGCAAATTAACAACACATCACATTAACTAAAAGGAACAAAAAAAACACATGCATCACATAGAGACACCAATATTTTATGTAGAAAACCTAATGAGGGAAAAATTTTGGTGAAGATTAACTCATAATATATGCAACTCATTGCTAACAAGAAATTACAATGGTTGAGGCTCACTACCTATGGACTTGCAGACTAAGGTATACTTACTTAGAGCAAGATACAATGGACCTAATGAGACTCATTGTCTTAGAGAAGGATACATGAAATTTAGAGTAAGAAAGTGATTATGAACTGCTTTGAAGAAGTGTCTAACACATGTTGATGATGTAGTCACTATTTTGCACAATTATCCCTTTACACTGATTTAGGACACTTCATCTTTTTCATTCTACTCTTTCACTATATAGTCACAATCATCACTTTCACAAAATGAATTTGATCTTCTATATGCCCCCCACAATAACACAAAACTCCAATTAAGTCAGCTCCAAGATGACCATTGGGTGAAACAATTGATACTGCATGGGTTAGCTTCAAAACACATCCAAAATAAAAGAGATTTAGTTTTGGATCATCATACACTATGTCAGGGTTTGTTGTTCCCTCAACACACACGCCTCATTCAGAACAGGGACCCTCTCTTTCCTTTTCCTTGCAGGGTTGTGTTGATGGTGTTTTCTGCACAACAACAACTTAGATAGAATGCAATATTCTATCTCTCTTGAAAGGTTATTTCCAACAATAAATTACTGAAAATCACCCCAAGGTCTCTCAGGTGTCAGGTCATGACAATACATAAACAACTCAGATAATATGTGAAAATGCTGGTAATCACAATCGGACCTTACTACAAGCAAACTGTATCTTCCCACTTATCAGATTTTGTAATATGATGATCTCAAATCCTAAATCTAACCGGATGATAAAGAAATAGCAAAAGATAAGGGTGCAAGAATATTATAAGATCTAAACTATTCCTAGAATGAACAATGCAAATGACAGATATCTGGAATGGACCAATCTCAAATAACCAATCCTTGATCAACCCACAATGCAATATCACAAGAACGGTGCAATCTTCTGAGGTGTATAGATTTTCAAATCATAGACATTCATCCACAATTGAACTTAAGCACATATGAATATATGGTCCAGGTTGACTTCACCAGCCTACTACAATCAGATAGTTACCAGGAGTATAGACCAAAGATTGCTACAAACATTCCAAATATGAAATCATAAACATCATTCACCAAACTAATGTAATTCCAAGACACTAAATTCTAAATCTTTAAGCAATGTGAAAGATAAAACAACAAGAACCATGCAAGATAAGCTAACACAAGAGATTTCACCAGGAATACCACAATGTCTTCAATTGTATTAGACCACCAAAATGTTGCAACAATTCCACTGTTTGTTTACAATACTTGCTTCAAGAAATTGACAAAATGCTCTAACTCCTTTTCTCTAACTTAACTCTATTATCTCTCCTCTCTAATTTCTAATGTCTAATGCCTTTATAATGAGGCAAGAATGCCTTTATAGAAAATTATCAAGATATGTCGGCCCAGCCAAACATTTACAAAATAAAACAGCTAAAACAAGTCAGCCTTAGGAATTTCAAAATAAGGCACACATTAAATGCCAATACATCATCAAGGTCAGCCTAGACACGGTCCCCAATGTAGCCCAAATCAATACATGCCCTATAATAATAGGGAAGCACAAATCTCAAGACAAGCATTAGCTATCGCCTCCCTTATCCTTATTCTGGGCGAATGATCCTTGAACCCTCAAAAATAATTTATCCAGCTCGGCAACAGGTGGCAAAGGCAAGATCCTAAGTTGACATTCTATGGAGCCAATCTCCTGCTTTGACTGCTTGACAGTCTTATTCCAATCGTCTTTGTGGGCTTGATACTTATCCATTACCGCCAGATAAGTTGCTGCATCATCCAGCTGGTGTCCTGTTATAAAATTCTCAGAATTTGGAGCATAAACATCATGCCACCATTCCTTTAGTTGTTCCAGACTTAGGTACTTAGGGGCAATCTTTCTCCTGCCAGTCATGACCTCAAAAAATGCAATGCACCCCTCATATACCCTGGTTAAGTCACCATCTATCAGCTTCTTCCGCTTCTAAATCTTCCTCATGGCCTTCTGCCAAATCTGCAGAGCCTCAAACCATTCCCAAGGTTCACTAAGTCTAGAGGAAAGAAGAATCCCATCTGCAACCAATTGATCTTTACCATGTTCCATGATGACCTTGGATTTCTGCAGTAGAAGGTCGATGTCCTCCTTGTCCTGGGATAGCACATATTCCAACAATTCCTTAGCTCTGACTACATCCTTTCCAACTGAAAGGATCTCCTTGATGGAATTATCTCCTTTTACTTGCACATCCCTCAGCCAATCTGTTGTAGTTTGAGAAGAAGCCTTCATCCTTTCAATTTCAGAGATGTTTTCCTTGGGTAAGAAACCAGGAGTGGCAGAGGAAGATGGGTGAAGAGATTGCAGAGGCTTCATCACCTCTTCCAAGCATTTCTTAAGTCTCTCATTTTCCTTTCTCAGCTCATGCTTGGTCTGAGTCTCCTTCCCTAATCTGTCAACTATCACAGCACTAGACCCTTCATACTCCTCAATGTCCCATTCCATAGATGCTGGCCCAAGGTTAAAAGTCTGCACATTGTAATCTATACCAGTGACTTCTTCTCTAGTCTTGTCTGCAACAGGGGTGGCAATGTGGATCACTCTGTTGTTTACTTCATCCCTTTCTATTCTTGAAACTACCTTAGCTACCTTCTTCTTCTTACCTTTTCCGATTTTAGATAGCATCTCATCCCAATCCAAAGGAGTGTCTTCAAAAACAACTTGTTTCTTCCTCATGATTTCCTTTTCAAGCCAATTTGGGACAGCAGGTTCTACCCGGATTTCCTCTATTTTTGCTTCTTCCTGTTGTTCTATTGTTTTCTCCTCTTCCTTCTCAGGGAACTGCTCACCTTGATCACCTTCTTCAACCTCCACCTCTTGCCGACAATGGGGTTCTGACAGGAATACTTTCTTTTTCAGGTGATCCATTACCCTTGCTACTTGTCAGAGAATCTGCATATTGTACTAGAGGAGAAGGATGCTTTCCCACCTCTTCTACTTTGAGCTCAGCTGCCGCACCAAAGAGTGCTCCTTCCTTGAAAGGTTCTGCCTCTCCACTGGTCTCATGTTCCTCAAAACTTTCTTGCTCAGGCACGCTTGGTGGAGGAGAAGCAGCCTTAGATGGCTCCACAGCTGGTAACTTTGGAGAAGAGTCCATCTTTTGAAAAATCTCCTTAGGAGAAGGAGTCCTGGATCTAATCATATAAACTTTGGTCTTCTCTCCTGAACTCTCCACATCAACAATCAGAGGCTCATCTTTTGAGGTATCCTGAACTTTCTTCTTTGAACCCCTAGCTGTCCTTGTCCTCTTTGGTGGTGGAGGAACATCCTCTTCTTCTGGCTTTTCTAACTCTTCCTCATCAGAGGACCTGCCTATCTTCAAAGCCCGACTTCTTTTCTTTCCTTTTGGCTTTCTTTTTGGTTTCGGCTCACTTTCTTTAGGGCCTCTGATCTTTATTTTGAAAGGTGAGCTCTTTTGAGTTTTCCCTTTGGGGTCGTCTTCCCCAGATTCCTCTGAAGTAGACATAGGATTAAGGTTTCCCATCAAATTAAAGGTACAGGGTACCTTCTCACTCTCCAGCTCCCAAACCTTATGTTTTAGCCATGAAGTGGTAAATTTTATGACAGGGGCCATTAGGTCTTCCAACTCTGTGACCTCATCCTCGTTCCAGTTTATTTCCCTGATTGACCTGTCCTTAACAGATTCATAGGCATGATCTTGCACCAGGTTTCCATCATCCTCCAGTTGGTCAGGGATCAACTTGACATTGTATTGTCTAATTAAATCAACAGGAAGCCTAGAGTACCTTTTCTTTCTTGCTTCAAAATCATCTTTGATGTTGGCCCAATAGTCCTCTAGGTCATCTTTATGACGGTACTCCTTGGTGGCCTTCTTCTGTGCCTCCCCAGTGATATCAAAGTTTGTTCTTTTGGAATGGAAGGAGAAACCATGAGCTGCCAACTCATCACCTGCTGCGTGTGCTGATTGAATGGAAGGGCACACTTCTGCTACGCCAATTCCAAGAGGGAAATCCCCACCAAAGCCTATTTTATGCTTCTCCTTTTTAACAATTACATCAAATTCACATATTTGTCTCACCAATTCCAATAACACAATATGATCCATAGGGTACCTAGGCAACCTGTATGGAGCAGCCGAGCATCCATCAATTCTAATGTAAGAAAAGGTAGGAAACTGAATGAACCAGGCTCCATATCTCTTTATCAGTTCCTTCGCTCCATCCGACAGTCTCACATGCTCGACATTTTGAAGCATCCTAGTGATGTGCATTGTGAATGCATCATTGGATCTTCTATAATCCTTGTGTCCTAGGTGCAATTCTGGGTAAATCTCATAGACTATGTCCTATCCAAATGTCCTCTGTGGATTCAAACCCCTGTATGGTTAGAATCTGGCTAGCACATACATCACATAAGAGGACATGGTGAACCTCTTGGTCTCTAGGACATCCCTTAGATGTTTATCAATTATAGTGCTAATAAGCTCGGCCCAATGGTAGTTGGTTCCTTGTTCAATCTTTCTGATTACATGGACCATCCAACTCTCCAGTACTCTGACACTCTTCAATCCTGCTACCCTGCTCAAGAATGTGATTGAATCATAAATATCTGATCTGAATCTAACCTTGTGCAATTGCTTGGGAAATTTGGAGTAATGTGACTTTGGCTTTTCCAACCAGGAATTGATCATTTGTTGAGCTTTGGTTGGCTCATTCTCATAATATGTCCTGGCCATGTCCATGTTTAGAGCACACACAGAAGGAAAATTCGGCATGTCAAAGGCTTGGGCAATAGAAACAGGACTGGAATTGGCCAAGACTCTCCCTTCAGTGCTGACAACCCTTTGCGTGTCGAAGTCATACTGTCGGGCACACTCTAGGATTAACTCATAGCACTGGATTGCAGGAGGAAACCCTGCCACATGAACTAACCCAGACTTCATCATTCCCTGTCTCAGGACCGACAGATCCTTCTGAGTTGTTCTCTCTTTAAACTCTTCGTATCTCCAGGCTCCAACATTGGTGTCAGACACTTCGGACCACACAGAAGATATCTTGCTGTCGGGGAGCTAGCTTTTGGTGTCTAATCTTAACCTCTCTGCCTCTGAAATAGAGGATCCTTCCGTGTCACCTTTGGATTTTCCTGCAGTGGCCTTGCTTGATTCAGCCTGCATTCACAAAAGAATGTCAGTAATTATCATATGTATTCCAATCCAAAGGTTAGCAAAAAATCATAAAAGCCATCGAAATCCATCACAAATCACCAATCCTTGAAAATCCTGAAAAACAAAGCAATCTGGGAAAACGAGGTAAACCGGGAAAATCTAGTCGGGGCAGAATTTCAGAGAAATCCGACCCAGACGGATTCTTGCTGCCAAAACATCATTAGTCAAATAAATCACTAGTACGGACAAAAGATCATAAGTTATCATGAAATTCGTTCATTAGCAACAAGAAATAAGCATTAAGCACTTACTCCGTTAATCCTATTTTTTGGGAAATCGAAAGAGATGAAACCAGACAGGAAAACCGGAAAAGTCCAGACGGGATGGATTTTCGCGGATAGTTTGAGGTTCTGGAATTCATCATACTCCGCGGAATTAGCCGAAACCGGTAAAATCCGGGTGCGCAGAAATTCTGCGGACACCACGGGAACCCGACGAAAGACAACATGCGAACCAGCAACTGAATGTTCATGCAAAACCTTACTAATTGGGATTCGAATGATTTCAAAATCGATGTCAACCAATCAAGATTCAAAATGAAAATGAATTTAAGTTCTCAAGGCTCTCAAATGATGAGTTCTCATGGCAAAAAAATGATGCCCTAATTTTGACTAATAAACCTCCCGCCATGAAAACCAGGGTTAAGCTCGGGGTTTGAAATGCCATCTACGAAAATCAATCTAAAGCACTCCGAGGCTTCCCAAGGGAGGGGCTATTTTAACATTGACGGAGGATATGTAAATCGCCACAACTTCATCGACCCTAACAAGATTTGGGAAAAGTATCGAAAATCCTAACCTCACAGGATACAACAAATTACGCACTTAGGACAAAAATTCAACCCATAACACCATCCGAATGAATGCCCCCATCATCTAATGAATAAATACAAGCACACATGGCACGGGTGATGAGGTTTTCATGAAGAGATGGGTCAAACCCCAATTCGATAAGAAGAAAATCGTGACTAAACATGGGCCGACCCGAAATGACCATCAATCAACTCAGAAAACTCAATCATTGCGTAAACAAATGGAAGGGCCATCGACAACTTACCATGGATTAACCCAGAAAAAACTTGAGCTTGAAGAAGCGACCACAAAGCAAACACGCCCTAGCAATGAAAACCTTAATCAACGCTCCAAACAATCCACACGCAAGCGGCTCAAAATCAATGATCAAAGCTTGAGCAAGGAATGCACTCAGACGCCAAATCAGCAAACAAGTGAATAATGAAATTGAAATGAGCTTAAAAGGTTTTAAATCCACCCATTTACATGTTTGAGCAAAGGTACTTCAGGAATTAATGAGCGACAAGACGTGTCTGAAAAATCCAGAAACCCGAGCCCAGGACGAAATTTTAGAAAATCCCAAGATACGCGGAAAATCCGGATGAACACGAATTCCGCGGATATGGAAGAAACCAGGATTTTAACGAAGTTCAGGATTTTGGCGCAATCCGGGAAAATCCGCCAGAACCGGAAAATCCTGGAGTTTAAGCAAAAACCTAGATTCAAAAAACTCAGGAATGAACAGACAACGAACCAAAGCCTGGGAAAATCCACCAGAACTGGAAAATCCCGGATTCAGGTCATAACCCAGATTTTCACTGAAAGCCACTTTTAACGCATTCAAGCCTCAAGGCAAGACCAAAACCAGTAAGACCAATATCTCAAGACCTTAAAAGGACAAATCCAATAAAACCAAAGGTCAAAAGACATCACGAAAAGAGGGTCCCTACTCCAAGTGGAGCGTGTGTGCAAAACTGTACAACAGGTTGCTTTTGGTTTCCCTTTGTTTTGTGTTGGCCATGTTTTTTCCCCCTCAATTTTTTTTAAAGTCCTTAGTCTTTGCAGAATCCCATTGGCTATTTGCCTTAGTGTTTTGAAGCTGGTGTCCATGAACCTCATCGGGCCTGCCCTACCGGGTCGCCCCTCTCTAACTTCTATCGCCTCTTCATTGCTTCTAATGACCTTTCCTTGCTGGCTTTCTGCCTGCTAGAACTTGATGTCTCTGAGGCCATTCATTCATTGTCAAATTTCCAAACATCCATCAGTTGATGGCTGCCTGCCTGTCGGATCTCGGTGCTCTTGCAACCATTTTTGAAATTGCAGCTTACCAACCCGATGTCTGTTGTATGAGCATTTATTTCCAAAATTTAATGCCTCATTTCCTATAAATAGTAGGCTTTGACCTGTCATTTTCACCTGCCAGTCAATCAAAGAGGAGTCAAAGAGAACTTCCAACACCGCCTTCAAGCCAGATGAGTACTGTTGCTGGTTCAATTCATTTGTTGCCTGCTTGGTTTCTACCTTCATCAGATTTGTGAGGTAGGTTCACCGCCCGCTCCTTGTTTTGTGTTTTCTTCAAATTCTGTGCTAAAATTGCTAAATATAAAGGAGAAAACTTAGTGGATGGATAGATTATAATGAGGCACCCAAAACCCACATTGTCAAATCATGAGAAACCCTCCAAATCAACTAACATAATAGACACAAAACCATGACTCTCCATTACTGTTCTTGGGCCAGAGCGTCCATGCTCTGCAGGCCTGTAACTTCCCGTCATCGTCACTAACATTTGAAACCAAGTTAAACTCCAAGTGGCAAGTGACCCTTTCAAGACCGCTATAACGAGATGACCCATCTCTTTAGCTGTCTAAACTTAGTCAAAAGCTCATAAAGCAGGAATTAGGAATCCAATGACTCATTTGGGCCCACCTCCATGGGATTCCATTATGGGGGTTACGTCAACAATTTTTCGTTCCAAGTGGCTTTTTAGCCTTGGCCTTCCGATTGTCGGATCCTGGCCCTCCAATTGCCTCATGATTAAAACTCTTGCAAAATCTCCAAGCTTTGGTCCCGCCCTGCAGACATCTGCCTAGGGAGGTCTGTCTGCGTTCTGCCATCTTGGATAGCTTTCACCTGACGTCCTCCTGACCGCTAGGCCCCGAGCTTATCCTCACTAATCAACTCCATTTACTAACCAAGTGCCCAATGCCTTTTCAAGTTTCACCGAGTGGACCTTTGTCCATAGGCCGCCACTGGAGGAATGCCATCTCTTATGGATTTTGAGTGATGAAATTCCTCCCTTCGAGACCTGACCCCGTCATGGCCACTAAAATGCAAAGTGAAATGATTAAGTGATGAACCATTTTGGGTCATCTCCCTCAGACCTCCGCCGTTGGGACTGCATCCTGTCACCGCCGTTACGTAAGGAAAACTACCTCTATCCCTCTACTGCTCGATACCTGACCTCCTATTTGCTGATGAACTCTCCAAATGAAAAAGTAAACATGACAACACCACCTCCATTCAGACCCAATTTTGCGGGTCACCCCCATCAGACCTCCGCGTGGCATTCATCATTTCAATCGACGATCACCTGAAAATTTCTTGACCATGCCAACCCACAATGCCCAAACTACAAGTAAGTAATACCACTACCTTCCATACCCGTGGGTCCTACCTATTGGAACTTTGCCACCAGAATGACATCCTGCCAGAACCATTTTGAACGAAAAACATCAAACATCAAAGCTCATTTTTTATTCCAATTTCCCAAAATATGGTCCAAATTCCCTCCAACCTTCAAACCAACTTTGACCCACGCAAAAATAGGGCAACCTCCCTAATGGACCCTTGAAATCGAGCAAGCATGAAAGCGGGTTAGGATAGGTGGGCCACCATGCCCTGATCGTTGTCCCTTCAACAGCTTCTCCAAACTGCCATTAGCTAGGGGAATTCTGACCCCTAGGGCCTGAATTATTCAAACTCCTTCCTTCAAAATGCTAATGTCAAAGTGGAAGATATGTTAGGATTCCTAAAAGAAGATTTATCCAATCTAACACTATTTTGTAGAGATTTGGCTAACATTTCCATGTTTTCATGCTCGAATATACTCACCTCTCTTTTTCCTGTAGGATATATGGAATCAGGTGCAGGACCTTTGGGAGAGGCTGTAGAAAAGGATAAAGGAAAGAAGATAGCCAAAGCACCCCATGGGAAGGATGATAAAGATCAAGTGAAGTATAAGTTCCAAGGGGAACCCCTTAACTCTAAGGTCACCACAACATGGAAGGTCTCTGACACAAACATCAAACATATAGACATCAATGAATTCAAGCAGAAGGTTTGAATCAACCCTAAAATAGAAAATGCAAGATTGATGAGAAGCAATGGGTTAGCTAAATTTGTAGGCTTCCCTCCCACTCTAGTTGCCCCTGAACTTGTTATGGCCTGCAGAGAGGCATACCAAGACGAGACCTAGACCATAGTGGATGGAGATGGAAATGTTTTGGATCACATGTCTCTCAAGGCAATAACAAAGACTTTTCATATCCCTACCTTTGGAGAGATGGAAGTGCTAACCATGGATGATGGCAAGGCGATGTGGGAAGAAGACCCCCTCAAATGCAAAAGGCTTATAAATCAGCACTGGTTGAAAGAGAAGAGGGGCAATGTTGTAAAGGTTCCCCAAGAGCTCTTTCGTAGTGACTTTTACAAAGATTACCATGACTTGGTAACCTTGCTGAGTAGAGTAATGGGCCTTCCTACTGCAGCCTATTTCTAGGAGTGGATGTAGTAATTTTTTGAAGAGATTCTCCATGGAGAGGCCAAATTCTATTGGGCAAGGATAATCAATAATTTCTTCCATGAGCAATTCGTGGCTATAAAGAAGACCTCCCGATTCTACATGACCTCATACTTGGTCTATTCCTTGGTTGACCATATACAATATAGAGGCTTGTTTAGAGCTCTAGATGAAGAACTAGGTAGGGACCTAAAGGATTATGATAGGTACCCTCAATTGCAATTTAGAAACTTCAAGAGGGTTTATTGCAGGGTAAATGATGCTTTCATAGGTCATATCATTAGACTGCTTGGGGGTGACTTCGAGAGAAGAGTTTCCCATAGTGCCAATGCCTTCCTTCAACAATTTTCCTCCATGTTCATCCAGTTTCCAAAGTTTACCTACATTCATGTTGAAGGATTTTCAGAAAAACCATACAAGCTGCCCCAATACCCCAATGACCGGATAATTTTGCTAGAGCTTTCTAGGAAGTTGTAGCGATTGCACGCCCTCCTGAGTAGCAAACATAAGGCTAGGATTCCTTATCCCCTCCTCTTCGGCTAAGGGAAATATGAACTCCACAGTTCCCAATGTGTAGACAACTCAGACATGGAGCTAATGGAGTATCATCTGAGGTTCCATATTGCTAGGCCACAAATGGACCCCTATGGAAAATTGAAGAAGATGGTCGCAACTGAGTACACTCATAGGCATCATGTTAAGGATTTTTTGGCCAATTGTAGAGATGAAAATGAAGTGCGAATGAGGCAATATATGCACATGATGGAATATTTTTTGAAGAGGGTCAACCTATTCCTGATACCTGACTAGGTGGAAGAAGATGAAAGCATGGTCATGGATCCTCGGTACAATGTAGTTGCCAATCTATTGCTATCACTAATCGATTAGAATGAGTAAGAGGTTGATGACCTCAATATTTTGACCAAGCTTGTGGAGGCTAGAACAAAAGAATGGATTGATGGGAAAATTTCCCAATTAAAGTAGCAAAGGGTCACTTTGACCTATGAGGGGCTTGAGAATGAGCCAACAAGTGAAACAAACAGTGGAACAGTTGCTGCCCCATTAGGAGAGACTTCAACATCTCCTCTAGCCACTAGGTCAAGGAAGAGAAAGGAAGCTACAGAGCAACAACCCAACCCCAAGGTATATCAGAGAAAGGCTTCAGAAGGAGAACCTTCCAAGAAACACAAGAGATCAGGAAGTTTCATGGAAATTCCAACCATTCAAGAGGATCCCCTCCATGAGGGAGAATAAATAGAGGTTGAAAAACCACAATCTTCACCTGCTACCTCTGAAACTGCTGCTACTACTACCCCTCTGCCTACCTCTCAGGTGATGGTTGGCACTTCCCCACCTACAATGGACATCTCGGTCCACCTCGCCTCTTCTCCACCCATGGTGTAGGTTGTAACTATTGACTCTTCTACTACCACCACCTCTCCACTTTCCTTTGCCTCCATGTCCCTGACAACATCACCACCTCTGGCGATAGCAACAATGCCAATTTTCATGCTCTCACTTCTAGAAGCCTTCTCTTGACATATGCAAAATGTTTCTATAGAGCTGTCAGGAGTGCTTATGAACCTGACTGTTCAGGATGCCTTGGAAGAAGTTATTGCTAATATCCTCATCTCTGCTCCTCCAACTGAACCACTAGAAATGAAAGCCACCATGGAAATATCATAAGAGTTAGATAAATGAGAGAAAGAATCCACAAAAGAGAATAAGGAGGAAGAAAATGATTACCACGAGCACCCCGAGTACCAACATCTTACAATTGACAAGGTGGTGCACGAGGGAGAAGAAACACAATCTTCGGAGGAAGATACTAAGGATCCTGGCGCCAAGTACATCGTAGAAACATTTGATCCAAAACTTGAGGAGGAGTTGTCCCATCAACTCAAAGATGTTGGAGAAGAAGTGGAAGGACCACCTCCTGAGGAAGAAAATGAATCAAGTGAAAAAATGGAGGAGGATACTGAACTAATTCCTCTTCCAGGAGAGCAAGAAGAGGAAGAAAAGGTGGAAAAAGAAGAGGAAAAGAAAGAAGAAGATAAACTTGAAGGAGAGTCTGAAGCTAATAAGAGCCTAGAAACGAAGCAGCCTAAGGGGTATGAGCGTGATGAAGAAGAAGAAAAGGATACTGAAGGGGAGGAAAACCCCAAGGAGTGCATGCCCACCAAGTCCCCCATCAAACACACAGTATTCATCTGGGACTCTTACGAAGAGGAAGAAGACATAAGGACGGAGCAGGAAGCTCCAAGTGATAAACATATTGAAATCAGAGAAGACGAAGGGGATTATGAATCACCAAAGGGGGAATCTTAGATGGCTGAGTGGCTTGAGAAGAAATTAGAAAAGAAGACCCCTACTTTAAAGGATCCAAGGGTGAGGTTGGAGGCCATCTTGGCCGAGCTCAGATAAGCATGAAGAAAGAAAAGAAGCTGAAAGTCATATCTAAATTGACCACAGACGCTTCCAGATCTAGGACCGTGAAAATAGCCACCCTAGTGGTAAATGAAGAGGGGATAGGAAATAATGTCTCCACCATCGACTTGGGACAACCACCAATGAGTAGAAGATAGATCATCTCCAAGAGTCTGTTGCCATGGTCATGCATCAAATGCACAAGGACAAGATCTCTAAGGAAGAACTAAAAGCACAAGTGGCTGATTTGATTGACTATATTCAACAATGGTTGTTAGTGGAAGAGCTCCCCACCACATCCTCAATGCTACCATAATTGCTATCCAAGGACCATATTGACAAGCTCGAGAAAAGAAAGAACTAGACTAAGACTACCGAGGATTGGTTCCGACAGGTCCTGTATGTTGGAAACATGGGAATCAATCATGCTTTTAGGGAAACAAATAAGTTCTTAGAAGTAAAAAAAACCTTGAGGGCATGAGGAAGTTCTACACTGACTTCCCAAAGGTATATGGGTCCACCTATCCTAAAATTTAGGCCATCCTCAAGCTGCCTCAAAAAAAATGGGAAAAGGAGCTTGCACTGACATCAGATGATCATTGGCTGGTGGATATGTGGAAGATGGAATTTGATCATAGAAAAAAGATACTGGAGCAAGTGCTCTGTAAAGTGGAGGCTGACATTGATTGGATCAAAGACATTAGGGTAGAATGTATTTAGTATTTGAAATTAATGACAGGTTACGATATTCCCGCTATCAAGATTGATCCATAAAAGATAAAGCCTTATTTACACAAGAAGATGGAAGATGGAATACCAGGCAAGCTTACCACAAATTTTATAAGTTTTGTTTCTAGGGATTTTTCACAATTTGAATAGGTCAAGGAAAACATGGCTAAGTGTGATGGAGATTGGCATACACTCACAGGCCGATCCAAGCAATGGAACTACCAGGTGCTCCAATATAATATAATGGAGATTGATAAGCTCCAGACATTAATCAACAAGTTCATGGAGTATGCCAGTTTGTAGAACCAAGAGGGAAACCCAGTTATTGATGAAAGTCTCCTCATAGAATAGCTGCAACAAAGGAAATCAACAAAAGACAAAAGTGCTATAGTGCTGCCACAAGAGGACAAAATAGGGGAAAAGACAAAGATGTAATTTGAAATTGTAATATATTTGGGGGTAGGTGAAACCCTAGTTTGTAGTGAATCTTGGCCACACAATGCAAATTGATATTAGCCATTCATTTTGCTTTTTGAACACTATAAATAGGGGGTCTCCTCTCATTTTCAAGAGAAAGTTGAGTTGTTGTAAAGGCATGCTGCGGAAATTTTAATAGAAGTTCATTGGATTTTGGTGGACTCTTGAGTTTCTATTGCATATTACATGGTTCTTCTCCCATATTTAATTGATTTGAATAGATTCACTTTGCTTTTCTTCATGTTTTAGTTTACTTTGGTAGAGTAGTTGATGTTGTTCAATGATTGTGTAGCATTCTATTGTGTTGATGCATTTCTTTTCCATACTTTTACTATTTACTGATGGTAGATAGCTGTGTAAAGTTAGTCTAGGAATAAAACTAAAGCTGCTCCAAACTTCTATCTTTTATTCATGCATGTTTATGGTGAATGAATGGTTGAATATTTGTAGTCCTTAGAAGCTTGCACAAGTTTCATGATACTGTGAGTTAATTTGGTTAAGTGAAATTATGTTTTAGGAAGGTTTTCCGTAGTAGAATCCTCCATAATCGTTGTTCACTATTAGTTTCAGATCTAGGAACTCCTTGTAGACACATAAAATGTACCGATTGACATTGTGCATCTGATCTCGCCTACTAACATTATTTCATCCTGAATCATCCCTCGGTCTAACCATTTAATCAAGTTTCCTTATTTGATTAAATTCATCAATTTCCCTCCCTTAATTAAATAAATCATTTGATCTAATTAAGTCTCTCTCTCTTTTGTTAATTAAATTTATCCATCTGATTTAATTATCCCTATTTAGTTAAATAATTAATTTTATTTGATTAAATCTCTAAAGTCTATCTATTAAATTAAATAAATTAAAACCTTATTTAGTTTAATCTAACATCATCTCTTTTAATTAAATAAATCAAAATCTTTATTTAATTAATCTCTTATCACCTTCCTCTCATATTTGATTTAAATAAATCCACAAATCTAAGTCAAATTTGTCACATCATCTAATCTCTCCTTAAATTAATTAACCTTGATTAATTTAATCTCATTTCATGTCCCATCCTCCAGCATTTACCACTTGCACATGAAAATAGATTTAATTGATTTATTAAATCCTTATTTTCCTCAACAAGGCATCCTTTTGGAATATTATCCAAGTTTGAATTCAAAAATTCAAGTTGACATGTACATCCAACAAGGCATTTATTCCATCTTACATGTCCTTTGCCTTGAGCCAAGTAGCATTTAATGCATTTTCCCTTCCCTCTTGCAAGTCATTTCGACAAATTTGAAATTCAAAAATAGGCATTTATTGACACAATCCTCAAAACTTGCACATCCTCCATCCACTCATAGATTGACAAGTGGCATCTTGCCATTGGATGAATGTTAGTCCCACATTGCTCAAATTTGAACATTAATCCTTCAATCTCATCTATAAATGAAGAGCTCCTATCCTCATTTGATCATCCACAAATTATGCAAAGTTACCATGCTCAAATATCTACCAAGTTCCATCTATCATTTTTGAATCTTAGCTAGGTTATGTAGGTTTTTAGCTTGGAGCATTCACCATCCTTCATCAAAGTGGATCAATTATCATAAAAAAATCAAGCTTGCATCATAGGAGTTGGGAAAGGGCCAATTTTCAAATCAAATTGGCACCAATTCCTCCATGGGATCAAGAGTTTGCTTGCTTAATTAGGATTCAATCTTTATTTTGTTGTTTTCATTGTGTTCTTCATTGTTTTCCTAATTTAAGCTTTGTGAATGGATTTCATGGGGAATCCTTTTTCTTGCTTGCAATTTCTAATCTAATGTGTTTGTTCTCATTGTTTTGCAAGTATTAGGATTGGGGTTCGCACATTTGGTGCTAGAAGGAGGGAAACATCTCACTTTTTAATCACTTTTCTCACAAAATTCTACGTTTTTGTTTGTGCACAGATAAATTCCAACGCTGGAAGCTCAACATCACCATACAACACCGCTGGTTTTCTAGTGTCACCATACAACACCACTGAAAATTCAAACTGTGACATTGAAGTCTTCCCGCCCAAGAATTTGAATTTCAAACTGCGACGCTTGACCAATCTGACCCACAGGAATTTCAAAAAAAATAAAATAGCGACGCTGGGAAAAAGTGCAACACAGTTGAGCTCACTAGTCCGGACATAGAGCACTGCTGACTGGTAAGCGGCGTTGTATAACACCGCTTAGAGATCAAACTCCGACGCATTCATGGGTTGCGCCGCTGGCAGGGAGTAAAAAGTGGAAATTTAATTTTAGCACGTGCATTTTGTCATATGATCAATTTATCTTTTGTTTTCTGCTTTTTGACCTCTGTGTTTTGCAGAATCTGACTGGTTTTCTCTCTTGTAGATTGGATCAATTGAAAACAAAAGAAGGAGAAGCATGATGATGATATTTCACAAAATCAAAGTGTTTTTAAACACTTTAGTGTTTGCTTAACACTCTTAGGAATTTTCATTTCTTCTTGCTTAGGATACTAATTTCGTTTGGGTTTTAAAAAGAATATTTTCAATTTTTTGCAAGGGTTTAAAATGAACATTAGGATTACAACTTACTAGATTTTGTTTTTTGGTTAACAATTGAACAAAACAACTCTCATTTGTCCTTTGGTTCTTTAAAAAGAATTCATAATTACTTTGGGGATCTAAAATGAACATGTGCTATTTTGTTTTGTGAGGGCTTACTTAAACTAACTTCATTGAAAAAGGACATATGCGCTTCTATCGCGCTTTATAGCGATCTTGAGAATTAAAAGGCCTTTGTTTGCGATTTTAGGTTGAGATAAAGCAATCACCTCCACACTTAATTTTTGGTTTAAAATTGAACAAAATCTTGTGCGAGTGTGAGTGGAGCATTATTGTGTATATTCTCTTTCTTTGTGTTGCAAACAAAGATTGATCGAGTTACGGATATTGTCTTTACTCACTTTTATTATCTTAGAGGGCCTGCCTTGGGGAAAAAGTACTCACCCAAGGGAATGACTCAACTGGTAACACTCTAAAGCCAAGAGTATTTCCAACCAGGATATAAATGTGGGTATTGGAATAAATTCCAATATCATGCGGTTGGCTCTGACGAGATGGATCCGAAAGGGGATTCTCACTGTATGGGTCAATCTCCACGAATGGAAAGTCCTAATTAAAACCCATGTTTTAGAATTTCCAAAATCCTTTGATCTATTTGTTGGTGCAAGAATGGTCGTTCTAAAGCCACCCCACACTTTTACAGTCTTTTAGTAGAAATGGAAAACATGCCATGGGATTTTCATGAGTGTTGATGCTTGGTTGCCCCAATTGACGTTAATGAGCCGTGGAGGGGAGCTAGTGGGGTCAAGCATCTAACCATTCACTAAAGATAATCATAGCTAGACTTGTCCAAGTGGGAATCCAACAAATATTGTCTTCCACATCCATAGGGTTGTACTTATTCATGGTTTCAAAATGCTTTACTTGTTCGAAAACATCTTGAAAACAAACATTTAAACATCATCATCAAAATTTCAAACCCTTTAGGAGACAAATACAATTGAATCAATTCATGTGTTATTGCTTGCCCTTGGGATTCACATCCTTAAAGGTTTCTAAACATTTGGATTACATCTCAATTTTTCTACTAAAGTTAAACAATAGGTAACCCTTGCCTTGAATTCATTGAATTTCCACATAAGATACTTTGTGGGATTTGAAGAAATTAAGACATTGGACATCTCGCTTGAAAAACCTAATCAAAGAAAGTGTTTGTGGTAAAATAAAGTCACTAAGCAAAGCTAAACAAAATGAACTCTCACATGTGTTGAAACCTCATTATTTCCAAGAAGTCAAAATCCCAAAACGAGAGTCCTTGATTCAAAATATAGAAATGTATGCTCAAATTTTACCACTTTTTGGTTATAAAGGTCTATAGAAGCATTGCATGTTCTTCAATACCGAGGTTTTAGGTAAACAAAGTGTCTTTTTTAGGTTCATCTTAGGATCAAAATAAATCAAAATATTTTTTCATCCATCCTTCAAACATCAAATCAAAAATCATCTCACCATCACCTTTTGAGAAATCTTGAAATTATCCTTCATGCTAGGATTTTTTGAAAAAATCAAAATCATCAAATCCTTAAGACAAAATCCTTGAAATATTTATCAAAATCATCTTTGGCTAGGTATGTGTAGATGCATCCTTTTGCATATACTTAGTCAAAGTTATCAAACCATCTTGTTTAGCTAGGTATATGTAGATGCATCCTTCTTCATATGCTTGGTTAAATTATCATCTTGTTTGAATAGGTGTGGGTAGATGCATCCTTCTCCCTACACATTCAAATTATCATCCTTTGAGAAAATTTACCCCTTAGATAATAATCCAACATCTTAGGGTCTATTTGTTCAAAATCAAAGTAAATCAAAATCAATCAAATCAAGGGAAATCCAAGAAAATCAAAATCAAAATCTGAAACATATCTAAAAGTCCCAAAAGTCTAGCATCCTCCTCAAGATTTATCAAAAGATCAAAACATCCACATCATCCATCTCATCCATCATCATCATCATATCACCTTTTGATTATCAAGATATCCTAAAAATTTCTATTTTGTGCATAGAGTAAAGATCAATCCAAAGAATCAAGAGATTCATCTCCCATATTCTTGAAAATTGATCCTTGTTTTATGGTTCAAATTAGATATCAATACAAGAAGAGCATGGAAGCCAACAAAGAAACACCCGCTTCGAGTGACCTAAGCCAAACGAACGTTGAAATGAATCCCATCGAATCAAGAAATCCTTTGACTATCTCATCATCACAAAACCCACAAGAGGAACTCCAAGGAGAAGATCTTACCTTTGGGATGTCGCATGAAGAAATAACCGAAATGCTCTAAAATCTAGAAAATCATAAGATTGTCAACATCATGATGAGGCTTAACCCTTCACTATACATGCTTGAAATAGCAAAACAAGGGGCCAAATTACCTTCTGATTTTGACATGAGTTCAATAGTGGAGACATCTTTTACTCCAATCTCATCCACCATACCCATCTCATCTACACCCCCATCCCAAAGCATCACTCAAAACATTCCGCAAATCATGACATCTTTTTCTCTAACCCAACCTAATGTCAATAAGAGAAATGCATTTCTTAATGCTATTCAAACACACCCCCTTGTTAATAATCAAGACTTGGATGCAAACACCATATTGGAACAAAACATACCCCAAAATCCATTACACAAGTATGTTCCTCTCACTTTCCATCATGATCCATCATCATCATCCTTTCGTGCAACACCTCAAACTCCTCTCCTCACAAATTCGTAAGAAGAAGGTGACATGTTCAGACCTAGGGGCATTTTTGACACCACAAAATTTTCTCAAGAACTCACACCCCTCACATTTTCACCTCTTCCACCATTGCCATCATCATCCACACCACTCCTTGGCATAGGGCTTCCCCCTTTACCAAGTATCAATTAAACCAACATCCCAAATATCAATCAAAATATCATGCAAAACTTGTCATCGATATCACAACAACATATGACAACTACACAAGAAATTGCGACATCATCAACCACCCCCTAACATCGCAAAGCATGGTCTCTCAAGGACCAACCACATCAACAACACCATCCACCACTTAAATCACCAACACGACATCACCACTCACCACCTCCACAAACACCATTCCAAATCCACCACCACCCCCACAACCACCAACTTCCAACATATCGAGCCAATATAACATGGCATTGCAAGCAGCTCAACAAGCCACTTTTCAAAGGGGATTCCTACAAGTGTAAAAATAAAAAGTTGCACAACTAGCTGCTCAGCAAACCACTCAAGCTACACAAGCTACCTAAGCAGCCCAAGCTTCATTATAGGCACAATAAGCAACACAAGCCGAAGCTTTATTACAACACAACAAGCCGCTCAAGCAGCCCAAGCCGCATTGCAAGCACAAAAGGATGCTCAAGCACAAATTCTATTGCAACAACAAGCAACGCAAGCACAAGCCCAAGCACAAGCAGCGCAAGCACAAGCTCAAGCTCAAGCAAACACCCAATATCAAGCACAACACGCACAAGCACAGGCACAACTTCTTGCACAAAAACAAGCAACACAACTGCAAGCATATCGACAAGCAATAAAACAATATCAAGAGAAACAAGAAGCAGCCCAATTGGAAGCCTAACAACAAGCATTGTTGGAACAACAACAAGCACAACAACAAGCAATCTTAGCGCAACAACAAGAACAACAACAAGTGCAAGCATACCTAGCTCAAAAAAATGTGCAAATACCATCAAACAACATGCCAAATAACCCACCCATCCAACCCACAATTGAAATCCCCCAAAACACCACCATCCCACCCCCTGATCCGCAAAATGACGTAACGACACAAATCAGGTTGCTCTCACAACAAGTGCTCGATCTTCAATCAGGGCGAACCACAAAAACACCAAGCAACTTGTGCCCCTATCCATTTGACAGGAGCCTAGTAATGAAACCATTCCCCAAGGGATTTGAGATCCCTAAGTTTGAAAAATATCATGGAACAGGAAACCCTGAAGATCACATCAGGGAATTCTAGGTTCATTGCATGGAAGTTGCATACGATGATACTTATCTGATGCAGCTATTTCCTAGGAGTTTGGTTGGCCACGCCATGGAATGGTTCTCTCACCTACCAATAGGCATCAAAACATTCCAAGAAATTATAGACGCATTCATTAAAAATTATGCATGCAACATTGCAATGGATGTTATTCTAGAAAAAATCTCAGCTCTGAAACAAGTTAAGGGTGACTCATTCATTTCATTCCTACAATGATGGTGATCCAAGGCCAATCGGAACAAGTGGACCATGCCTGAGGAACAACAAGTTTGCACCATTATATCCAACCTTGAAGGCCTCTTGGAATTTCATCTCAAGGTACAAGGGATCACCACATATGACCAGTTGATCTCCAAGGCGCTCAACATCGAACGAGCCCTTATGACTCAACCCGCGGGATCAAATTCATACCCCAAACAACAAAACAACTGACCACCCTCCAATTACAACGATAAACCTCGCATGTGGGAAAGGAACACAAATGTTACTAATGATGGTGTTGTTGACGCTAAGGTGGTCATTAGTGCCCCACGCAAAAATACACCCGCACCAAAAATCCAAATCCAACATCAAAACAATCATCACACAATACAACAACCAAACAACAATCCAAAAATCAACAATCTCAATGATCAAAGGGGACCACCCCAACACAACAAGAGTTATCCCAAGTGAAAGTACACTACTTTGGGGGAGCCACTTGAAGTCATAATGAAGAAGCTGATAAATGAAAAACTCATCAAGGCTACTACCTTTGAGAATTACCAAGAACCGGATGTGAAACCTCCTTGGTATAATGAGAATCAACTCTGTGAATTCCATAAAATCAAAGGCCATACCACAAACAGTTGCATGAGATTAAAAAACATAATTCAAGATCTCATTGATAAAAGAATTATAAACGTGGACTAACCAACAGGAAACCAAGATCTTAAGATATACACGAATCCGATGCCTAATCATGGCAATAAAGGGAATAATAATAACAATGATAAAGGGAAAGGCACCCACACAAACGTGAATCATGTGTATGAAACTGTCATTGCCTCTCTAGATGAAAATTTCATGGTCATCACCATCAAAGGTGCCCATGCCGATTGTGGAGTCACCACAAGAGGTGGAAAAGTTACCATCATAGGATCATCCCAGCCAAACAAAGTCCCTGCATCTAGATTTGTTCCTAATGGCTACAATGTCCTAGATTAGCTCAAAAGAATTCCAACACAAATCCCCATCATGGAGTTGCTAAAAATCTCATCTTCCCATAGGAAAATCCTTGAAGAAGCTTTGGCTTCATCTACTGTCCCCGCAGAACTTGACGCAGAACAATTCCAAACTATGGTCAGAAATATCATTACGCCAAATCTCCTCACATTCTCTGACTAGGATTTCCCTACTCAACCATCTCACAACTATGTGCTCCACCTAGAAGCAATAGTACACAAGAGCAAGGTCAAATGGGTCTTGGTGGATGGAGGTACGGGTTTGAATATTTGTTCTCTCAACCTCATAAAACAATTGAAAATATCAAAGGATTCTATCAACAAAGGAAAGGGTATCACAATAAGAGCATATGATGAGCAAGAAAGAGTGTTTTAGGGCATAATCAAACTCCCTATTCAAGTAGGGTCTACTATCATGGAAACCACTTGTTAGGTCTTGGACCTCGACTTGTCATATAATATCCTCCTTGGATTCCCATGGATTCATGCGATGAAAGCAGTAGCATCAACTTTCCATCAATGTATGAAATTCACACATGAAGGACAAGAAGTTACCATCCATGGAGATCCCAAACCATTCTCCTATTGCAAAATACTTGAAGCAAAGTACTATAAAATCCCCCAAGTACCAAAAAATGATGAGGGTCCATCTACACCATATATCGATCCCGCCACTCTCGCATCCACTTCTATGATAGAGACACCCACCATCCCCACCATCTCTGACATTAAGGTCATCATCCAAGATAACAGTTGTGGAAAATACAAGCTCCCTAATAATAGTTTCATGGTAGGAGAGTTACCACAATCTCCTAGATCACGGGGACGTCCACAAATAAATGAAGCCTCCACATCCCAAACATCTCCTGAGGACTATCCCAACTTTACAAGTTGGGGAGATCTTGGCCGAGAAGTCATTGAGGTAGATCCATCTCATATGCTATACCAAGATGAAAGACCAGTAGCGGATTTACCAATGGATCATAGAAGCAAGGGTTTACAAATGATGCTCGCAATGGGCTATGACAAAACCAAAGACTTGGGAGAAATGAAAATGGGATTGTTATACCTATCATGCCAGAGACATGAGAAATAAAAAATCTTGGCCTCGGATGTACCCCTCTGAGTATAACCATACATGGCCGAAGTCCTCCAATTAGAACGGTTAATAATCCTCCTCAGCCAATCGTAGTAGAACTACACTTACCGGTATCTATAGGTAGAGTCATAGATAACTTTACATTTGATATAACTGACATCTATAGTAGTAGTGATGATGAGGATACCATGAACAACTTACCTAGGCTATTTGAGGATACCACTCTTTGCATTATTAGCACCCTATCTTTTGAAATAGACCACCAAAATCATGAAATCCGCTTAGTATATCCCCAACTCATCGACTACGACCAACGAGGACCATCAATTCAAAAAATATGAGGCACTCTCATAATTTATGGGACTGCGGGATAACATTCCAGGTGGGGATCACAAATCAAGGTTCATAATTGAGCTAGATACACATGCCTATTATGGGGAAATGATTGAATTCCTCAGTCGCAAAAGTGAAAAATTAAGAATAATATCGAAGTCCTTGAGTGAAAACCACACTGTGGCACTCTCTGACCAGAAAAAAGTAAAAAGAAAGGACATATCCAATGGTGAAAACCTCTCCAAGGCACCTGAGGATGGGGGATTCAATCTTCCTTTCAGAGCTCTTCATCAAGAAAAATCAGCAGTCCTGGCAGAAAAATGCAATCCGATCAACCTAGGAATAGAGGCAACCCCACACATCACATTCTATGCAAAATCATTACTATCAGAGGAACAAGAGCTCCTAGTATCCTTCCTAAGAGAGAGATAGATAAACTTCACATGGAGCTATGTTGACATGCCAGGGATTGATCCAGAGACCGTGGTTCACCACTTAGCAGTATATTCAGAAGCAAAGCCTGTTAAACAAAAGCTTTTAAAAATGCACCCTCAGATTGCCTTATTAGTCAAAATGGAACTAAAAAAGCTATTAGATGCAGGATTCATTCGACCGATAGATTATCCAAAATGAGTGTCAAAATTGGTACCTATTTCAAAACCTGACGGGAACATCAGAATCTGCACAGACTTCAGAGACTTGAATAAGGCATGTCCAAAAGATGACTTCCCACTTCCAAACATTGATATGATTGATAAGCTCAAAATATGCTCATAATTTGAATATTATGATGTATTTTTAATACCCTTACTCTTATTGCTGATGGTTGTTTTAACTCTTTGATTAAAGAATTTTTGTTTAAAATTGGGTAGTATCCTATAGCAACACATTCCTATATTCCTGCAGCTTAACATCTCTATGTGTTTGTATTAATTGCCCTATTTGACCTCCCGAATGAATGATATAATGCATGTGTTTTTTTGGATAATGAAATGGATTTAACATGTGATTAATGAATGTGTATCGTGTTATTTTCCATGCGTGCTTTCTTTCACTTCTGTCGCCATGTGCATCGCAGGTTGTTGAAGGAAGCATGAACGAGTCAAAGCACAATAGATCTCAGCCCTGTAGTAAAGTCCATTTCTAGCACGACATCGAGGAAGTTGTTCCAGCAAAGACTCTCTAACCGGGTTTTTGGGAGGAAATCTAAATGATCATTAATCTAGGAAGAGTGGAATACTAAATTCTCTCTGAATCATGTTGAACAAATATGCCTTCATTTATGAGAATTCTATTCCTCAGTTTCAGGATGCATTTATGTCCACATCTTTCTCTGTTAGAGTTAGGTAGTTAGTTTCTTTTCTAATATAAATAAGTGTTCCTCCTGTGTGAGTGAGAAACAGAGTGTGTTAAAGTTAGTATTATA
Organism: Sequoia sempervirens; assembly: GCA_007258455.2. Lineage (NCBI taxonomy): Eukaryota > Viridiplantae > Streptophyta > Pinopsida > Cupressales > Cupressaceae > Sequoia > Sequoia sempervirens. The sequence continues at coordinate 158,489 of VDFB02347578.1, read as the reverse complement.
ATGAGAAACAGTGTTTTGTGTTAGTTTTCTTACAAGTAGAATAATTAATGTATATAATTCCAAGTTTATGAATAAAAGTTGATGAAGTTTTGAGTTCAATTCTTGCATAAAATAGTTGATGCTTGCTAAAGGGGCCCACTTAGTGAGTATCTATAGTTAGTTATTTATCTTCTGTTGATTATAAGTTAGATTTCATTCTTGAAGGTTTCAACACAAACTCAGTCTTATATTGTTCCTGCAGCATAAGGCCAGTTCATAGTTTGTTTCTTAGTAATAGTTGACATAATTTATGATTTGATTAAGTTATGCTTAAGTTAAGAAGACTTTACATTACATTCCTACAACATAAGTAGAATTCCTTCCAAGCATTTATTTCTAGTATATTGTGACTAAAACTGGTTCTTAGTGCACATACAGTGTCGCTCCATTTCAAGTATGTGTTTCCTGGTTTGACAATGTAAACAAACAACCATAAGAAGATGTTAGTCACCTGCTGGAATGTCCAATTCCCAGGTTAGGATTTTCAATGACTTTTATATCCTTTTGTGGAATCGACCATTTTTGACACCGTTGTCGGGGATGGTGTCAAGCTAAGAACCTGTCATAGTCATTGTTAGCAATAGTTTAGTGTGTTTATTCAAGCATTTTCAAATTCCTTCAATTTACTATTAATTCTATTGCATGCATAGAAGAAGAGATGCTCTGGGAAGATTCATCCCTAACCTTCCATTCATTGATAACAATTCTGAACCAGCTTATAATATATTTGAGGAAGGAGGAGACCAAGATATCAATCCATTTGCTGAAAACCTGCTTGCTGAATTGCTATTTGCCCCAGCTGACGAAGAACCTCAAGAAAATCCATTTGTTTTGATACTCCATCAAACAAATATGGCACGTAATCCATGTAATCAACCTCCTACTCTTGAATTCCCCATCATTTCTTAGCAAGATAATGATAACCTTAAAGATATTCCTTCTTCATTACTTCCCAAGTTCTATGGACTAGTTACAGAGGACCCAGACACTTTCTTGTTTGAGTTTGACATCCTTTGTCGCAGCTATGATTAGACTTCAGATGCTCACAGGCTGAAGTTGTTTCCTGCTACTTTGAAGGATGGAGCTCTTAGATGGTTTATGAGTTTGGGAAGGGGTGTTGTTGATAGTTGGGCAGCTATGCAAACAAAATTTCTTGAGAAATACAAGGAATATTGTAAGAGTGGTAGTAAGGGTGATGATATATTCATAATTCAACAAAAGGAGGATGAAAGCTTGGAAGACTATATCTCAAGATTCTTGTTTTCCTTGAAAAAGAATTTAGATCATACTCTCAATGAAGAATCTCAGAAACTACTTTTTCTAAGGGGAATCAATGAAACTTGTATAGATGCCTTGAATTTGATGGGAGGAGGATATATAACTCAAGTGCCTTGGGATGATATCAAGAAAATATTTCGCAACTACTCTTGAGCAATTGTTAAGAAGGGTAGAGGTCATCAAGACAAAGTGGGAAAGTCTTCTAGTAATGGAGTTTCACAGATGGAGATCACATTTTCTGTCTGATTTCAAGTAGGATATCATAAAAAACATGGCTACATAGTTGGATACTATGCAAGCTCGGAAGAAACATGAGGACGCTGAAGCAATCTTGGCTGAGATCTGTCCACATTGCAGATAGAAGAAACTTGACTGCAAATGTAAGATGGTGGCTAACCTGGAGGCTAAGAAATTACCTACTGATTTTAAGATAGTAGAGGGTGATGACGATTAAGTATTTTTTGTTGCACAAAGGCGACCATGGGCTCAAAGACAAGGTATGCCTCAAGTCCCTTTGACTTTTGGTAATCCTTATTCTAATTACAATAACCAATGGAAACCTACATATGGCCCATCACCACCTTGGAATACTTCTCAACCACATTGGCCTAACTATTAGAATCCTCAATGGCAATCTCTTCAAGGAGGTTGGTAGTAGCCACAAGGACAATGGACTCCACCCCAAGGTAATTGGTAGTAGAATCCTCAATGGAGAGGTTCTCAACAATGGTAGAACCAATCCCCTGGATCCTTGCAGCTTCAATAGCCACAACCTCTGACCCTCATGCTACCTCCTACAACACCTACATCATATACCGGCCCTCCAAAACAAATGCCTATGTCTGCTCAACCATTTCCAAATCCTAATAATAAGCAACAACAGCAACAACCTATGTATTTGTAGAAGCCAATCAGTATCCAACTTATGCCTTGAATATTAATAATATCCATCTCAGGTATGGAACCACTCTTCCTACTCCATAGCCACTTGTAATTATAGAGATTCCATACTCTGCCTCTGAACAACCTACTGATCCTACAGAACATATACCGGTATCAAATACTGTCTCTAAGGAGCCTATCCTGCAGCATCAGGCCAAACTGCATTTTCCTCAGAGATTTCAAATTACTACATCCAAGTCTATGGAAGAGCCTACCTTTGATATTTTGGATTAGTTAAAGAATGTACACATTAAAATTCCCATTTTTCAAGCCATTAAAGATGTCTCAATTTATGGAAAAGCCATTAGGACACCTATTTAAAGAAACCAGGAAGAAAGAAAAAAGATCCCCAAACTATCCATGTTCTAGGACAGTTGGTAGATATTATGTTAGGGAAGGTAGTCATTCCAAAATATACTGACCCTGGGAGTCCTGTGGTAAAAATAAATATTAATGGCCAGATAGTAAAGAATGTTTTGATTGACCTTGGTGCAACCATCAATGTAATGACCAAGCATACTATGGAGTATTTGAATATCCTAACCATTCGGTCTACACCTACCATCCTGCAGCTTGCTGATAGTTCCATAGTAACACCTGAGAGAGTGGTAGAAGATGTCATTATCATCCTTGAGTCTTGAGAATACCCAACAGATTTCACCATATTGTCCACTAAGGAAACTTTGGGAGGATATCCTATCATCCTAGATAGACCATGGTTAGAAACAATTGATGCTTTTATAGGATGTCGTTCAGGAGACATGACAATTTTTGATGGTCAGTCAAGAAAGAAATTGGCTTTATACCCACCTGCCCAACCTCAGCCAGACTTGTCTCAACCAATTTGGCCAGATTTAGGAGAGAAAACTAAAGAATTCAATTCATTGGCTCAGCTAATGATGCTGAAAACTAATCCGTTTTCCCAGCTTCAGAGTCAGAATGTCCTGCTTTTACATATTTTGTAGTCCAACTCTGATCTGAGTAGCCCATCTGTTCCAGATAGCTGTCTTCAGCAGTGTTTCCTGCAACAACTGAATCCTAAGAGCCTGCCACCTAAATTTCCTGTAGTTTATCACAATTTGCTTCCACATGAAATATAGAAACCACCTTTATCATCAACCTCCATGAATGATCTTACCAAGCAAGTAGAAGTGTCTCCAAACCACTGTCTGAACATCAATAATAAGCTACCTCAATCTCAACAAACTGCCCTAGTCATAATGTTGCAAGATCAACACAAAGTTTTTGCATGAGACTATGGGGATATGAAGGGAATAGATCCTCAACTCTGTATTCATAGGATCTACATTAAGGAAGACTGTTCACCTGTTAGGCAGCCTCAAAGAAAGATAAACCCAACACTTAGGGAAATAGTTAAAAAAGAGCTCCAAAAATTGTTTGATGCTGGTTTTATCTACCCCATTTCAGACAGTCAGTGGGTATCTCCATTCGTGATTGTTCCTAAAAAAGGTAGAAAATGAAAAGTTTGTGTAGACTACAGGGAGCTGAACACAACAACTAAAAATGATCACTTCCCACTTCCATTTGTTGACCAAGTGCTATACTCATTGTCTAGTAAAAATTATTTCTCCTTTTTGGATGGATATAGTGGGTATAATCAAATTAGAATTTCCCTTGAGGATCAAGACAAAACAATTTTTACCAGTCCATGGGGCACTTTTTCCTACTCTGTCTTACCTTTTGGCTTGTGTAATGCACCTGCAATTTTTCAAAGGGTAGTGATTAGTATATTTACTGACATTTCTCATGATTCTATGGAGATCTACATTGATGACTTCGCCACTTATGGAGTTAATTATGAAGAAGCATTAGAAAATTTGGAGAAAGTGTTGAAAAGATGTAAGGAGCAAAATTTGTCTTTGAATAGTGAGAAGTGTTTTATGATGATGCAAGAGGGAATTGTTTTAGGCCATCATATCTCTCAAGAAGAAATTCAAGTTGATTCTGCAAAAATAGAAGTCATTCTAACTTTGAAAACACCTATGAAACAAAAGGATGTTAGAAGCTTCCTAGGACATGCTGGATATTATAGAAGATTTATCAAAGATTTCAACAAAATAGCTAGTCCATTAATATGCCTTATTGACTAAGGATTCTGAATTTAACTGGACTGAGGCTTGTGACAAATATTTCTTGTAGCTTAAGAACTTACTTACTCAGGCACCTGTTCTTCAAGGACCGAAGTGGAGTCTGCCCTTTCATATACACATAGATGCTTATGATTATGCCATAGGGGAAATTTTAGGATAGAAAGAGAATTCCATAGAGCATGCCATATATTTCATTAGCAAAAACCTTCAAGGCCCTAAATTAAACTATACTGTCATAGAGAAAAAATTGCTAGCAGTTGTGTATGCCCTGAACAAGTTTTGACATTATGCCACTAGTTACCAAATATTTGTCCATACAGATCATGCATCAATAAGGTACCTCATGAATAAGCCTGCCATATCTGACAGATTAGCAAGATGGATCCTATTGTTGCAGGAATTTGATATCACAGTTATTGATAAGCTAGGTCGGGCTAATGTGGTGGCTGATTTCTTGTCAAGACTTCAAACAACTACACCTGCCACCCCTGAGGTAATTGATGATAGCTTTCTCAATGAACATCTATTTTTTATTATTGCTCAAACTCCATGGTATGTAGATATTGCAAATTATTTAGCAACCAACAAGATCCGAACCCACTTCTCACCAAAGGAAAGGAAATTGTTGGTAGAGAAAAGTATTAACTTTTCATGGATTGCAAACTGTTTATTTTACACAGGACCTGACCAAGTCATGAGAAGGTGTGTTAGGGAAGATGAGACCTATGCCATTTTGCATGCCTGTCATGATGAGCCATGTGGTGGGAACTTTGCAGCCAAGAGAACATCTATGAAAGTGCTTGCTACATGATACTATTGGCCCACACTACACAAAGATGCTGCAACCTACACCAGAAAATGTGACAGATGTCAACGCATGGGGAGAACAACAAGGTTTGATGAAATGCCCCTGTATCCTCAAGTGGTAGTCAGTCCCTTTGATAAGTGGGGCATGGATTTTTTTGGGCCTATTGATCCTCCATCCAATGAGAAATCATACATTTTGGTTTGCACTGATTATATAACCAAGTGGGTGGAAGTGAAAGCAATGACACATGCCCGTGACAATAAAGTTGTTGAGTTCCTGTATGAGCAGATGTTTTACTCGGTTTGGAGTCCCAAGGGAACTTGAAACTGATCAAAGAGCTTAGTTTACATCAAACTTAATCACTACATTGATGATGATTACAAGATCAGGCACAAAAAGTCTAGCCCCTATCACCCTCAAGCCAATGGTCAGGCAGAGGTTACCAACAGAGAAATTGAGACAATCCTTACAAATACAGTACAATTACACAAGAAGGATTGGAGCAGTTGCCTTCCTAAAGCAGTCTGGGCCTATAGGACAACATGGAAAACAACTACAGGGTTCACTCCTTTTGAGTTACTCTATGGAAAAACTGGCATTTTTCCAATAGAGTTTGAGCATAAGACCTTAAGGACTGCTCTCCAGCTTAACATTGATATTTCATAAGCCCAAAAGGAATGCCTCCTGCAGCTAAATGCATTGGATGATATAAGGAAAGATTCCCTGCAACATACTAAAGTTATCCAACAACAAAGAAAAAAATGGCATGACCACCATATTAGAACTAAGCAATTCTCTGCCGGTGATTGGGTGCTGCTTTATGACTCCGAGTACAAGGAAAATCAAGGTAAACTCACTACAAGATGGCTTGGTCTTTATGAAATAGAAAATGTGTTTGATAATGTTTCAGTTCAGTTAGCTACAATAGATCCTATCTAATTCAAGCTACTGGTTAATGGACACCATTTTAGGTTGTATCATAAGCCAACGTCCAAAGAAGAATTTATGAAGTAGTTTGTTTCGGATGCGGCCACTGATCTTCCTGTAGCAAAAGGCTTTGGAATTTATCCTATAGTATCTCTTTAAAATTATATGTTGCATGCCCATAACAAAGGTTTCCTTTTTAAGGAAGCCACTTTCTCCATTTTTCATCCATCACCACCATTCATTTCCTCTTCTTCCACATCACCCATCCATGTCATCCATCCTGCCGTACCACCCTCATTTATGGTTTCAATTCTAGTCGTCATTTCATGTTGAGTTGTGATCTTTTCCAACATGTACAAGCACTTATTACAAGGTACGTGATATCTTTTATTGTCACATCATTTATTTATTTCATTTATTCATTAATTTCTATGTACATATCAGTCATCATTGCCTGATTCTTCACCTATCCTTTTGCACATGTGTGGACACATGCCAAATTTTTAGTAGGGGGCGGGGATAATCCATTTCAACTTTTTCTTATGCCACTGTCACAACTGTTAAGACATTTTTATTTTCTTGTACTTACCAAGTATGACTGCGTGCTTTCATCCTAAACAACAATTAACTGCTTGATTTGAGTAGTTTTTAATAATCATTTCATGCAATTATCCTTTGTGTCATTCTTGGAAAAGTAAAGAAAAGTGATGGCAGGGTCGAAAGAAGTAGGGCAGAAGAAGTTTGAGTTTTAGGAATCTTAGCAGGGATAATTTGTGAATATGGGTGGCCAGTTAGTAAGACATGAGCCTAGAGCTCATGAACCCTTGACGCAAAATCCTCAAGTGGTTCAAGCATTCAACAATTGTGGTTGGATGAATTATTTTCTGAGAATAGATTCCTATAATGAGGAAGTTGCAGGTGAGTTTTTGAGAACTCTTTCAGAGGGAGAAGCTATAGTGTGGGGTTTGACAGTAGCCATTACAGAAGAGCAGATTGTAGAAGTAACTGGGCTTTCGGCGGTAGGAGAAATTTTTTCTTCAGGGAGAGATGTTGTCTTTGCTAGGGAAAAATTCACAATACCAACAAATGGACCCTTGGAGGTTTCCAAACAAGGATACAAATGGGTGTCACTGCCTCCTCCATACTCAGAATATGCCACCTTCATAATCAGGTACTTGACTTGTGAGGGACATTTTTCCTATTTGCATTCCTATCATTTTAAACTATTGAGTCATATGAGGCACAGTTTAGCTATCAATGTTCTAATTTTTTTGTTAAACCTTTTGAAACATTGTTCCCATGAAACCCAGAGGGGTAGGGACAACTCTATCGCCCATCATGCCCTCATTAAATTCTTGATTGAGCGTTCCCTGAGGGATGTATCACCCCTTTCTTGGCAATAATTTGTTTCCCAGAAGGGTTTGCAACCTGCAAAGCCTCCTAGAGCACTCCCTGCATAGCACAAGAAAAAGAAAAAGAGAGTAGAGTCTACAAGTAGGGAAGCAGAGCAAGAATCATCTGCTCTTGCAGCACTTAGTCTTGCAGCCTCCACACTAGAGCCCTCTACCCAAGTACAAACTAAGTCTACTAGTAGAAAAGAAAAAGGGAAAATGAAGGTAGGAGAGTCATCTAGGGCAGAACAAACCCCATAATCTAACACTCATGTTCAAAATCGAAAATGTTCTACTCCACTCTTTCCTACAGTATCTTCCCTTGTAGTAGTTTCTCCTACAACAACACCTATTGCCACTGTAGTTTCACTATCATCTTCTCCTGCTGAGTCTAAATTCTCTAGGTAGGCTAGAAAGAGGAAAGCTACAAAAGTGTCTCCTGCAACTGTTACTTTAGAAACATTTCCAAAAAGAGTTTCATCAAGGAAACAACGTAAAGTTACCTCAACCACCGTTCAACCTGAAATTATAGTAATTCCTAAGGAATCTGAAGAATTCAGTCATGATGATTCTTAGAATGTATCTAAGAATGTTCCACAAAGTCCATCTATTATTCCTGGGGAAGTGCAAATTGAGACAGTGAAAGTTGAGGAAGCACAACATGGTAGTGGCAATAAAAGCGGGATGCCAAGTCTTGATGACTTGGCTGAAGCAGTTAGGCAAGTTTCAGAAGAAATACAATCTCCTCCTGAGTCGCAACAAGAGTCCATCCTACACCAAGAGGAAGAACAACTTGAACAATCTGAAGTGTCCAATGAAACCCTATTACCCCCTGAAACTTGTCAAACATTGGTTGTTTATAAAAGGACATTGTTGATTGAATATTTGGAATATCTTAGGACTACATGGAGGCCTGTTACATTTCAAACTTTGAGTTTCTGCCATTTAGCTAGAACTGAAATTCAACAAAGTCTTTGGGAAGAAGAAAAGAAGAAATTGAAAAGGGAAACTGAAATAGGAAATTCAAGAAATGAAAGAGAAAATGGATGAAATGGTGAAGATAACTGGTAAAATTATGGAATGTAGACCACCACCTAGGGTATATGCTATATTCCTTAAAGAGAAATTTCTTTGGTTCCAATTGATGAGACTTTCAAGAAATTTAGACCCTGTCATTCACACAGCTAAGGAATTTTATGATGCATATCAAGTAGCATCCAGTTGGCTGAAAAATTCTTTATGTGAGTTTTATTTGCATGGTTTGCTAATTCCCTCTGAAACAGAGTGGAATCCACTTCTCTACATTGGTGACATTCATCTGAGGTCACTCATGTCTTGGGCGGCCAATGAAACTAACTATGAAAGACAATTAGAGGCTTATGAAGAGGCTGAAAGGAATGAACCTATTCCACTATGACTTAAAAGCTCAGCTCCCCACACAATTCTGAGAACTTGACTTACTGTTGTGTATGGATTCAATGATCAAACAGAAAGAATGAAAATATTTGATATCATGAAGCAGGTGTATGATGAGTTCAAAGAACAAACATATCTGTTTTGAAAGCTTTCATCTTCCAGAATTGAAACAAGATAGGAAAAACTGACTGTTGGTCTGAGGAAATTTGAGCCTCATAGCCCTCTGAACTTTAAGGCAACCATCAAAAGGACAAAGAAGTATATGCAACTTGGTCTCCAGAGAAGGTTTGAGTTATGGTTACCATTAACATTTTGACCTCTAGTTTTGATGTGGCCACTTTACTCTTATTGGGCTACAGATGTTAATGAGGATGCATAAACCCATAGGTATGAGAGATGGAAAAGTTTCAGAGGTTTCTACTACAAATTTGAAACTTCATTACAGGGCCATACTACTCCTACTGATTTCAGAGAAACAACTAGAAAGCTTAATGCTAGAGGACCATCATTAGGATAAGTAGGGGGAAAATGATGAGCTTGAAATATTCTCATAATTTGAATATTATGATGTATTTTTAATACCCTTACTCTTATTTTTGATGGTTGTTTTAACTCTTTGATTAAAGGCTTTTTGTTTAAAATCGGGTAGTATCCTATAGCAACACATTCCTATATTCCTGCACCTTAACATCTCTATGTGTCTGTATTCATTGCCCTGTTTGACCTCCCGAATGATTGATATAATACATGTGTATTTTTGGATAATGAAATGGATTTAACATGTGATTAATGAATGTGTATCGTGTTATTTGTCACACGTGCTTTCTTTTGCTTCTATCACCATGTGCATCATAGGTTGTTGAAGGAAGCATGAACAAGTCAAAGCGCAGCAGATCTCGACCCTGTAGTAAAGTCCATTTCCAGCATGGCATCGAGGAAGTTGTTCCAGCAAAGAATCTCTAACCAGGTCGTTGGGAGGAAATCTAAATGATCATTAATCTAGGAAGAGTGGAATACTAAATTCTCTCTGAATCATGTTGAACAGATATGCCTTCATTTATGAGAAGTCTGTTCCTCGGTTTCAGGATGCATTTATGTCCACGTCTTTCTCTGTTAGAGTTAGGTAGTTAGTTGCTTTTCTAATATAAATAAGTGTTCCTCCTGCGTGAGTGAGCAACAAAGCATGTTAAAGTTAGTATTATAATGAGAAACAGTGTTTTGTGTTAGTTTTCTTACAAGAAGAACAATCAATGTATATGATTCCAAGTTTATGAATAAAAGATGATGAAGTTTTGAGTTCAATTCTTGCATAAACTGGTTGATGCTTGCTAAGGGGGCCCACTTAGTGAGTATCTGTAGTTAGTTATTTATCTTCTGTTGATTATAAGTTAGATTTCATTCTTGAAGGTTTTAACGCAAACTTAGTCTTATATTGTTCCTATAGCATCGAGAATCCATCCCTGTGTTTGTTCCTGCAGCATAAGGCCAGTTCATAGTTTTTTTCTTAGTAATAGTTGTCATGATTTCTGCTTTGATTAAGTTATGTTTAAGTTAAGAAGACTTTACATTACATTCCTGTAGCATAAGTAGAATTCCTTCCAAGCATTTATTTCTAGTAAATTGTGACTGAAACTAGTTCTTAGTGCACATACAGTGCCACTCCATTTCAAGTATACATTCCCTAGTTTGACAATGTAAATGAACGACCATAAGAAGATGTTAGTCACATGCTGGAATTTCCAATTCTTAGGTTAGGATTTTCCATGACTTTTATATCCTTTTGTGGAATCGACCAATGATCGTTGATATGACAACTGGACATGAAATGTTGTCACTAATGGACGGATTCTTAGGGTACAATCAGATCATGATAGCTAAAGAGGACTAACATAAAATAACTTTCACTTGTCCATGGGGGACCTATTGCTGGAATATGATGCCATTCGGCTTAAAGAATACAGGAGCAACATACCAAAGGGCCATGAAATTGATATTCCATGATATGATCCATAAGACGGTCAAAGATTATGTTGATGATATTCTAGCCAAGTCCAGAAAGAGAAAAGATCACATAGCAACCTTAAGTGCCATTTTTGATAGGCTGGAAGAGTACAAGGTTAGATTAAACCCAAAGAAGTGTGTCTTCAACGTACAATTGGGAAAATTGCTAGGATATATAGTATCAATGAGGGGTATCGAGGTGGATCTAGCAAAGGTAAAAGCAATCCTTGAAATGGAGGCACCGAAAACATTAAAGCAATTGAGAGGTCTCCAAGGAAGGATCCAATCCATTCAAAGATTCATAGCATAGTTGGCGGACAAACAAAACCCATACTCTCACCTACTCCACAAGGGAGTAGCATACAAATGGTATACCAAGTGTGAAGAGGGATTCAATAAAATCAAAGAATATCTATTGACACCACCTGTCTTAATGCCACTAATCCAAAGAAAACTATTGATTCTCTATGTGTCAGCAACAACAGCAGCCCTTGGAGCTCTCCTAGCTCAGCGTGATGAAAATGGAACAGAAAGGGATATCTATTACATCAGTAGAAAAATGGTTGGGCATGAGCTAAACTATTCATTCATCTAGAAAGCATGCCTCACAGTAGTGTTTGCATCACAAAAATTTAGACATTACATGTTGGCACACAAAATAAAATCATTGCCAAAATAGAAGTACTTATTTTCAAAAGCAATGCTCACGAGAAGAATGGCCAAATGGGTGATGATACTATCAGAATACGACATTGAATATGTGGAGCGGAGAGCAATCAAAGGCCAAGTCAGTGTAGATTAGCTTGCAGAAGCACCAATCTATTCAGAGAATCCTCTCGTCTCAGAGTTTCCAAATAAATCTATTTTCAATCTCAATGTAGCCGACCACTGGAAACTATACTTCAATGGATCATACACACAACATGGATTAGGAGCCAGTGTCTTCTTTATCACCCCACAAGGGGATTGCATACCAAGGTCCTACAAACTGGCATTTCCCTACACCAACAAAATTGCAGAATACGAGGCTTTAACCATAGGTCTCAGAATAGCAGTGTAGTGGAACATTATAGCTCTCAAAGTATACGAAGACTCTCAATTGATTATAAATTAGGTGAACAATGAATACCAGGCCAAAGACGACAAGCTAACTCCATACAAGAAATTGGTGGAGACTCTCAAAGAATCCTTCATCGAAATTACATTTGAGCAGATTCCTAGAACCAACAATAGAGCAACAGATGCCATGGCAACAATTGGGTCCTTACTAGATATCCCCCACAATGTTCCAAAGTATGAATTCCTGATTGAGCAGCTTCTTGTGCCTACATTTGAGGTACCAGAATAAGAATTTTTGTGCAAAATCATTGGTCCTGGTGATCCTTGGTATCACGACATTTATACATACCTTCGAATAGGAGTCATACCCGCCAACTTACCCTCAAACTTAAAATGAACCTTTGTAAAAAAGGAATCCAGATTTTTCATCCTAGGAGATACCCTATATCGTAGAAGCATAGAAGGAACCTTACCACGCTGCTTAAACGTTGAGGAGGAATTAACCACTCTAAATGAAGTATATAACGGTATCTATGGATCACACTCGAGTGGAATGACCATAGCCAAGAAACTGCTGAGGATGGGGTATTATTGGCCCACAGTGGAAAGAGAGGCACATGACTATGCTAGAAGGTGTCTACAATGTTAGCAACATGGGGACCTCATCCATGCCCCAACTCAAGAACTTCATCATATTGTTACACCATGGCCCTTTTCGCAATGGGGACTTGATCTCATTGGAAAAATCATGTCCACCTCATCTAATGGCCACAAATTCATCATAACCACAACATAGTACTTTACTAAATGGGTGGAAGCCATACCCATGATGTATATAACTAGGAAACAGATTTCATAGTTCATCGTAAATTATCTCATTTGTCACTATGGTGTTCCGCAAGCCATTATCTCAGATAATGGGACACCATTTAAGAATCAAAAGGTTTGTGACTTATGCAAAAAATTAAAAATACATCACTTCTCTACCCCATACTATCCCCAAGGCAATGGCCAAGTAGAAGCTACAAACAAGACTATTCTGAAAATCCTCAAGAAAACAGTCAATGGCACAGGTCGTGACTGGCATCTACAACTTAATCCCACCCTTTGGGCCTATTGAACCAGCATCCGCACACCCACCGGTGCCACCCCTTTCTCCTTGGTCTACGGATCAAAAGCAATACTCCCCATTGAGATTGAGATCCCATCACTCAGGATATCACTACAAAACCTAATCACATATGAAGAATACTGAGTATCAAGATTGAATGAGCTGGAGCTACTGGATGAGTGATGCATAGATGTTTTGAATCATTTGCAAGTCTATCAGAATAGACTTAAAAGGAGCTATAATAAGAAAATCAGAAGCAAGACCTTCCAAGTCAGAGAACTGGTATTAAAGGAGAATTAGAAGAATGTCCCAAACCTAAGCAGCAAAATAAAATTTGAACCCAATTGGTTGGGACCATTTGTTATCACAACAAGTTACAAGTCAGGGGAATATTAGTTATCAACACCCAAAGGGGAACCTCGGCAAGAGCCTATGAACAGATCTCATCTCAAAAAGTTTTATGCCTAAATCTTTCAAGGTATAGAACCAAAAATCCAAAAAATCAGAAAATGTCCTAAAAAAGTGGTTACTTCGGCGAAAACCTGGCAAACAGGTGTCTTGGTGACAACAAAAAAATCAAAAAAGCAAAAAATCCAAAAAAAATTAGAAAAAAGGATTGAAAATAGTAAAGATAAAAATCGTCCTCTAGTGAAAACCACTTTAGTGGCACTTTGGACAAGTACCTTGGTGAAAACATGGAAAATAGGCGACTTGCGTAAATAAGCACTTTCCATCCACCAGGATCTTTATGGCTTGTTCTACATCATCCATCCATCATGTTTCCATCATCCATCCTGGTTGGATCTCCATCCATTACTCATCCACCCATATCTGCATCATAGCTTGGTCCTGTTTTCATATCATGATCCCTCTTGGTACTACTCGGCCCATCCTCAAGGTCAATTTGTCTTACCTTTATCAGAGTAGTCTATTACATCATGTTGGGGGCATGTTTCTTATCGGATCAGATTCTTCTATATTCTTAAATTCATAAAATCAAAAATCCAAAAAAATCATAAAATCATAAAATCCAAAAACATCAAAAATCTCAGAAAATCCAAAAACATCAGAAAAATTAGAAAATCCAAAAACATCAAAACATATCAAAAATCCCAAAAACAAGTCAAAAAGTCAAAAATTCAAAAACAAAGTCATCTTGTCGAACTACGGATCTTTAAGCCTTGAACGTAGGCAAGGTTGATCTTTGATCATCCCCCAAGACACTTAGGTCAGTCCTTTAGGCGTCTTTCATAATAAACTAACATTTCATCATGTATATCTTCATCTGTAAATTGGTCAACTTGTCAGTCGAACTACGTGGTCTCTGCGTGTATAACGTAGGCAAGGATAATCTATTGATCAGCCCCCAAGAACCCTAAGATAAGTCTTTAGGTTAGTCTCTCGGTCAAAATCTCATAAAACCCCAAAACATTCAAAAATAAAAAATCAAAACATTTGAAAATCTCTAAAAATACCAAAAATAGCCTCAAAACATCTCAAAAAGATAAAAAACATCCAAATATTTGAAAAAATCCATCTGTCTCATCTCGCTTGCACCCGCAATAACATCACTCATAATAAACGATTGCCATCCTCAATCTTTGGTAAGATAATCATAAACAACTCTAGCTGGTCAAAAGTGAAAACTCAAAATCATGAAAGTCTTAAGATTAAGTTAGTGCATAACAAGATGGTCATCTCTTTGTATCAATAACTCATCATCCAATCAGTCCCATATCAATCATTTGAAAGAACGCTTTGGATAAACAAAATGATGTGCTGCCATCAACTAACATGTCCCAGGATGCATCCTTCCTACAATGGGCATTATCTTTTGGCAATAGTTTTGGTTCTTATCCTTAGAAAACATATTCCCTTTTGGTTAGCAGTATTGAAGAATATCAACTTGTTTGTTTACTTTGTCTTTATCTTTTGACTTATCTTATTGTGCTCATTCTAAGGACTTCTCGATGATATCCAAATAGAGGATTTAGAGAAATAGGAATGGGGCAACGATCATTATCTTTTTTCTGTTGTGCTTGTTGGACGTTCTTGTAATATAACCTCGGCGAATACTTGCTTTGTTAGGTATGTATGGAGGAGGTTTTGGGAAACTTGTTGACTATTGCATTGATAGGTTATACCTTTCCGTGTTTTGGTCCAAGGTGTTTGAAAATTCTAAAGTGCATCCTAGCAAGGTTTTCGTATGTCAGGTGTGAACAAGGATACTCCTATCTATTTGTCAAGTCAAATTCCATCACACTAGGTACAACGCCATCCTGGTTTTCTATACCTTGATGCATCATACCACGTGTGTTATCAAACATAAGGAAATTGGCCCTTTGAAAATCCCAACTCCTCAGCAAGTAATCATCATCATTTGCATTTTCATCATCTTGTGTCTTGTTGAAATGAATTCTTCTCTTCTTGCTCATCGCACTAATAAGGTACTATGACAGTTCGTCATCATCGTCATCAATCCTGCATCCACAAATCATTAGCATATTGCATCAACACATCATATAGAAAACATATGCATTGCATTTCCATCATCATATACACGTGTTATTATAGACATTCTTCATAGATAAAGCGCATCCATTTTATTGCATCACATCCATTAAATTTCATAACATTGCATTTATCACATAAATCATCACGTAACATTCATTTGCATTTCATAACCATTTCACATTACCACATATTGCACAATCATACATAATAGGTACATAAACATCGTAGATAATCCATTGCATACATACTTGCATAACATCATAAGGTCATCTCACACATTAAGTTCATTTTGCATAAAACATCATCATATCGATGCATATAGTACATCACATTAAAATGTATCACATACATTACATTATCATTTAGTATGTTTAGGACAATAATATTTGTTATTCTAAGCATCTTAAAACCATCTCGTTTGCATCATATCATATAAAACATGACCATTGCATCTACATTGTATTATATCGCCTATTAATCATCCATTTCATCTCATAAATAGCATCATAATCATTCATTGCATAAATCATTACACATCATTATAAGCATAAATAGGAACATACAAGAATCCATCACATGCAAAGCATACATCCATCCATAATCATTTCATATATAAGCATAATTCACATAATATTTCACGTATACACCATATCATTTTGCATATTCCATATCACATATCACATCACCATTTGCATCAACATAAATAGATCATCATATCATTTTACATCATTTACACATCACATAAATACATCTGCATATCATAAGTCAACATAATATAGATCTGTTAGTCATAATCATTGCATAATGCATATATCATCAAAAATAAATACATCCATAAATGCATCATATAACATCATAAACATCATTGCACAACATATAGAAATAGAATCATCCATACATGCATAAATAAATGGTACACATCACATCATATCAGAATCATCATCGACTCATATATATATCATCAATAATGTAACTGTCATAGTACAAAATAATCAGATCACTGTACATGTGTGTCAATCAGTACAAAAGGCCCATCGAGCTATCAAAAAGGAGCCCATAAGGCACAAAAAGTATCATCTCGATCAAGGTCTACCCCCCTGTATGGTGCCCTCGCCCCTATCACGGTGACCCTCTGCTGGTCTGTGGCTAGTCCACTGCGAGTACTCTGGGAACCGTACTGCTCTAGGTACGGCCTCATGATAATGCATCCAATAGTACTCGGCCTATCGGATGACATCCTTGTAAGACTGAATGGACATTGTACTCTAAGAGGAGGAGGCTGCCATGCTCTCCAACTATTATCTCTGCCCTAGCTCTATAGCTGCCTGTAGCTCTGCCGCCTGTCTCTGCTGTAGGGCCCGATCCCTCTCGGCCCTGATCTGCTCTGTCTCGGCTCGAGCCTGGTCTCTCTCCCTTGTCAAGGTTTGCACCTAGACTTATAGTTGTGCAATCAAAGTATCTTGGGAATCCACCTACCTTGCTGGCTGTATTGGTGGTTGTGCTCATGGAGGATGTACCTAAGGCTGATCCTCAGCCCGTGGTGGTACACCTGGTGGCACCTGCTGTTGGTCCTACATCTCTACGTCGATCGGATTTTGCTGAACTAGAGGCACAACCGACTGATCTTGTCATGCACCAGCCCTCTGTCCTTGTCCTCCCTCTCTACCTCTCACTCTTTGCCAATCGGGGAATGCTCCTAGAATAGTCAAATGAAGGGGAGGCCAGAACCAATCCCTGTATGCCTGTGTCATGCCTGGATCTGCAGGCCCCTGATCGTAAGCCCATGGTTGAACCACCAATTTTCTGAAACTGTTGACCACCTCCGAGGCAGGAATATACCGCCCCCATGAAACCTATGTCATGGTGTGGGAAAAGACAACCACATAGTTGTCATTTGGCCAATCCTGGGGCTCACCAAATTGATGCCGCATGCCCCCGGGCAGATATCTCTCAATCATTGTATGCTCGCACCCCTGCATGTACTGGTCTCGGCGGGCATAAAACAACTGATCTACATCACTAGCCTATCTAGACCGCCCAAGGTATGGATGCCATATAAATACCTACATCTCATCCAAGACCCTCCTCTAATAGGGGATCTTGTGCTCACCTGTGTGTGTAAAGGACACACTGCCTTTGTAGCACCATACGAGGGGATCGTTTGACATCATCAACATTGTAACAATCCAAGGCCGAAGGACTGCAATATGCTCACATGCCCAGATGTGAAGGAGTGTGATGCCTGCTCTGAGTGCTCTTCCATCGAGGTAGACGTACTCGTGGAGATCCCTATATAGAGAGGCTAGAGTGATCGGCCTCCAAGCAAAACAAACTGGTCTGTCGCAAACCATCTACTCCCAGCAGAGTCCCCAACTAGGACTGAAGTACCGGCCTTGTCTGTCTGGGGCAACGAGACCTGAAATAACCGCCACAACAACTAAGCAGAAGGGAGGTGCCAGGGCCTTGTGTCACTTCAGCTCAATCTTCCCCTCATAAATAATGATGTCCTCTGTGGCAAGGACTCTGTGGCAGGAATCTCGCCCCTCATCCATGTCGAAAATGACCCGCTGAACATGAATCAACAATCTGAAAATGCACCAAACGTCCTTCAAGGTGACAGTGGCCTCGTTGGTGGGAAGGTGAAACAAAGAGGTCTCATTGTGCCATCTCTCGACAAGCACTGATATCATCCCTAGGTGAGTGCAAACGAGCATTGCATAGGTGATGTACCATAGCCCCATGTCAAAAAGTTGATCCTGATCCCCGTCACTCAGGTCCCGCAAGTAACCGAATAGATCCCGCAACCTGTGCTCTCAGGAGTAGAGCTCCCTCGCCGCATCCTGCATCAGGAAGGGTCATCATATTAATTTTTTTTGAAAAATTCTTCGTCAAGCATCCAAGAAACCACTCTAGCTTTGCAATCCATGAAGGCATCGCAGTTTGATTTTTAATCAAAATTCAACGCTAGGGCACAAAAGGTCGAAAGCGCGCCGCCGCAGTGCACTTTCCCTCCCAGCGGTGTACTTTGAAAATAAAAGGGACCACCGCGTCAGAGTTTGGAAATAACCTCGCCAGCCACGAGCTCAACGTCATAGTTTAGAGTTTATTTTCAAACTCCAAATTGCACCATCACGGCACAATTTGACACCGAGCGGCGCAGTTTGATTTTTGAGCGGCGCTATATAGCACCATTGCAGAATGACCGACTTTAAAAGCATTAAATGAAGGCTAAAAATGAAAAATGAAGCTCAAGTAGGGGTCACTTACTGGTGCCCCAATGTCGGGCGGC
The DNA here is from genome assembly GCA_007258455.2 of Sequoia sempervirens. Taxonomy (NCBI): domain Eukaryota; kingdom Viridiplantae; phylum Streptophyta; class Pinopsida; order Cupressales; family Cupressaceae; genus Sequoia; species Sequoia sempervirens. Next base: position 139,603 of record VDFB02347578.1, on the reverse strand, counting down.
CGTTGGTACGTCCGAACTCGATAAAAAATGTGCATTAGAAGTTGTTGTTGTGCCATATCGTCAGGAGGTCAGAGCTCAAATCTCAAGATTGCTAATGGATGTGTTAAAATGAATTGAAAGTGACTCCTCAGACCCCTTTTAAGCTTGAAAATTAGGGTTTTTTCACCCTAATTGGCTGTCCTACTAGGGTTTTGGACCCTTGAAGCTATTTTTGACCATTTGAGGCCTGTTTTACATCGTTTTATTATGTTTAGACACGTTTTTGGCCTCTTGGAGCATTTTCGAACCTGTCAGGCACCTTGTTCGCTTTTTTCGCGAGATCACCTAAAAATTGAAATTTTCGTCCAATCTCTCGAGGGGGAAATATATTGGCATGTTTTCTCTTGCCAGGCAGCAGTGGGGCAAGATTTTTAAAAGCAATTTTTTTTGGCTTTGATCGAGATCATTTATTATTTGAACCAACGCAACAAGTGCATTGCTTCAAAGAGGGGCAAAATGTAGACACGTAAAATGTACCAATTGACATTGTGTATCTGATCTCGCCTACTAATATCGTTTCATCATGAATCATCCCTCGATCTAACCATTTAATCAAGTTTCCTTATTTGATTAAATTCATCAATTTCCCTCCCTTAATTAAATAAATCATTTTATCTAATTAAATCGCTCTTTTGTTAATTCAATCAATCCATCTAATTTAATTATCCCTATTTAGTTAAATAATTAATTTTATTTGATTAAATCTCTAAATTATATCTATTAAATTAAATAAATTAAAACCTTATTTAGTTTAATCTAACATCATCTCTTTTAATTAAATAAATCAAAATCTTTATTTAATTAATCTCTTATCACCTTCCTCTCATATTTGATTTAAATAAATCCACAAATCTAAGTCAAATTTGTCACATCATCTAATCTCTCTTTAAATTAATTAACCTTGATTAATTTAATCGCATTTCATGTTCCATCCTCCAAAATTTACCACTTGCACATGAAAATAGATTTAATTGATTTATTAAATCCTTATTTTCCTCAACAAGGCATCTTTTTGGAATATTCTCCAAGTTTGAATTCAAAAATACAAGTTAACATGTACATCCAACAAGGCATTTATTCCATTTTACATGTCCTTTGCCTTGAGCCAAGTGGCATTTAATTCATTTTCCCTTCCCTCTTGCAAGTCATTTCAACAAATTTGAAATTCAAAAATAGGCATTTATTGGCACAATCCTCAAAACTTGGACATCCTCCATCCACTCATAGATTGACAAGTGGCATCTTGCCATTGGATGAATGTTAGTCCCACATTGCTCAAATTTGGACATTCATCCTTCAATCTCATCTATAAATGAAGAGCTCCTCTCCTCATTTGATCATCCACAAATTATGCAAAGTTACCATGCTCAAATATCTATCAAATTCCATCTATCATTCTTGAATCTTAGCTAGGTTATGTAGGTTTTTATCTTGGAGCATTCACCATCCTTCATCAAATTGGATCAATTATCATCAACAAATCAAGCTTGCATCATAGGAGTTGGGAAAGGGCCAATTTTCAAATCAAATTGGCACCAATTCCCCCATGGGATCAAGAGTTTTCTTGCTTAATTAGGATTCAATCTTTATTTTATTGTTTTCATTGTGTTCTTCATTGTTTTCCTAATTTAAGCTTTGTGAATGGATTTCATGGGGAATCCTTGTTCTTGCTTGCAATTTCTAATCTAATGTGTTTGTTCTCATTGTTTTGTAGGTATTAGGATTCGGGTTTGCACACTTCTACCTGTCCATTTTCCTTTTTTTTAAGAAGTGACCTATGCTAAGGTTCATTGCACATTGTAAAGCCAAATCTTAAGTTAAAATAGGATTTTAAGACTATTGTTTGAACTTACTACAATTTGCACACCAACTTCCCATCTAAAGGAACTCCATTCTAAGATTCACCTTTCCTCCAACTTAACTTCGTAAGTCTACCCTATGATTACCAAAAAAATCACATTGAACCAAACTAAGAAATTCCATGCATGTCATGACCTGACACTTGAGTGACCTTGGGGTGATTTTCAGCAACTTGTTGTTGGAGATTATCTTTCAAGATAGGTAGTACACCTATGCACTGCTTGTGTTGAGAAAGTGCTAAAAGACCCATTAACAGAATTGGCACTAGAAGGAGGGAAATTTGAGCTAAGTTGGATCGAGGTGATTCAATCTTCCCTGAGAGGTCCCAAAGATTTTTAAGGTCTACTCCAAACAAAGGGGAATTTTAGGAATTGTATCCCCTACAAGGGCTAGAAGAACTAAAGGAGGGGATGCAGCCTCTTCTTCCTCCTCTGTCTGACCCACTTCACCTTTACCTTCACCCCCTTTCTCCTTCCATTCACCTCAGACTCAGTAGACTTCCTTCACCTTCATCCATTCTGCTTAGCCATACCATACAACGTTTCCACCTCTTTCTTCCCACAACCAGGGTGCTCCCCCTTCCCCTGCCCTCCAAGTCCAAGGCGCACTCCAACTACCACTGCCCCTGTGTAGCCCCAAGTCATTGTTTAATAGCAAATACCACCTCTGCCTCCCATCATGGATTGGCTAGGGAATAACCCTTCTCCGTTGCACTTCAACGCCTACCATGACATGCCTAAGAATCCAGAGAGATTTTGTACAAAGTTCAATCCTTGGGATCCATAGAGGAGAGCTAAGGAGCACATCAAAATCTTCCAAATAACATTGAAAGACATGTAGATTGATCAGGAAGATGTGGCGTGTAGGCTCTTCCCTTATTCATTGGGGGAAGAGGCCTTCTATTGGTATATTAACTTGTTGACAAGATCCATTACATCTTGGGATTTGATGATGAACACCTTCTTGTAGAAGTACAAGATCCTGATTAGCCCTTCAGAGATATATCAACAATTCACATCAATTCATAGGGAAGTCAATGAGTTGATCAACTCTTTCAGTGATTGATTTCACCGAGCCTATATAAGGTTGCAAGCCCCATATGTGCTCAATGATGCCGCTGCCCTGCTAGTTTACTATGCAGCATTGGATAATCTCATGGCTGCATTAGTAAAAATAATGCGACCAACTCTGACTCGGTTAGTTGATGCTTACACCAAGGCAGTTATCGTCAGTACAGACTTGGGGAAAAAAATTTCCAGTCCATTGCCTTCCTTAGGCCTAATGAATCATTTGATGCATGTTCAAGGGCTCAACCAAGTGTTCACTCATTAGACACCTCTTATGAACCAGGTGCCTCAGCTACCCATAGTCCCACATCCAGGATAGTTCATGAACTAGGTGCCTCTCGTGTCTTTGTACTTGCAATCTCAACAATAGAAGACCTACCCTTAGGCTCCCCAACAACAGTAGGTGTACTCTTAGTAGCCTCAAACACCATTGTATTTGCAGGGACCAAAATTTCCTCCAGCACAACAAAATCAACTTGCCACCCCACCCGTTTTCCTTCAAAACCAAGTGTCGTAGCCAAGTAATACTGAGAAAGATCCACTTGATGAGCTGACCAAAATGATCAAGAAAATATCCACAGAGATGACACACCTGAGAAATCGGAACAATCAGCTACAAGCTTCCCAATAGAGCATTCAAGCCAACCTCAACAAAGAAAGTAGGGATGGTTGTGATGCAGGTCCTTCTTTAGGACATAGCTATGAAAGAGGAAAAAATTCTAATTAGAATTTTGAAAGGAGGTTGGCCCAAAGATAGAATAGGATGTGGAATACTAGGCCCAACAATGGAGGTGTCCCTACTCTGCTTGACTAGCCTACCAACACTGGAAATACAACTAGTGGTGTGTACCTTGTTGAAGCGGATCTCTTAGGATGGTGTCAGATTCATAAAACTAGTAGGCACTTCAAGTTGGACTACTTTGAGTTCCTTACAATCGCAAAAATATTCCAAGTCAAAGTTCATAATGTTGTGGATAATGCTAGATGTTGCGACATAGTCCCATCCAAGCCTTATGACTCATCTTGTCATGTGGTTAATCTAGCACCATTCCCACAAAGCAAAAAAAATGTCCTAAAATGCGAGGATGCTCCACCAAAAGAGGATGAAATCCAAGAGGTAAGTAGCGAAGAAACCTTGTCTCAACTTTTTGATTCAATAGACAATGGTCCAATAGATGAGGAAGAACTATATGTAGATGAGGTTCATATGTTCCACTAGAGAGAAACTCCCTACTATCTTAGTAATAGGCAGGTGGGTGGACCTTTTACAACTTCCACTCTGCCCAACTACTTTAGCACCCTACCTAACCCGAATTCCAGCAATAATCTTGGTCTTCCTCATATGCCTACTTAATACTTCAGCAAGGATAGGCCCTTAAATTAGCCACAAAACCAACCTCAAGGTCAACCCAAAAATCAATTAGGTCAGACACAAGCTGAAATTGAGAAAATGGGCTAATATGTCATGGAGGAGTTCAAGAAAGTCAAAATCAGCTTATTCACCTTTGAATTACTTGAGGTTCTTGTAGTTAGGCACACCTTCTTTAGAATTATTAATGGAACCCCTTCTAAGAAAACATAGGAAATACCAGCCAAGAGAGTCTCTTTTGAAGACACTCATAGTGAGCCTGTTATTCATCAAATTCATGGGAAGAAGGAAGATCAACCTCAAAATCAGCCGATAGGTAAGCAGCCTACAAAGGAATCAAATCAGAATAATAGGCAAAGCCCCAACGATCAACCCTCTGGGTAGGCTAAGGATAAGGCTGGCGATAAGAGAAAAGCTCAAGTAGCTCAGGTGGACACTCCTATGGGCCTCTTCCAAGGAAAGTTGGAAACACCGCCCTTCTTCACCCCCATCTAGATATTTGGAAAGAATTTGCACAATTTCCTGCTTGATTTTGGAGCGTTTTCCAATGCCATTCCCCTAGAAATGTGCAAAGCTCGGTTAGGATTTAGGTGCCATCAACCTTGTAAATCCTTTAATTAATTATTCTCCTAAAGTATTTTCTACATTTACCCATAAGAGATGAAACTGTTTGACCAACGGTGGTGAAAGAGATAATGTAAATGTAGTGTTACCATTACCGTTTGTCATTTAGGAAAGGGACAAAATAGCTAGGAATCCCACTTGGAATCTTCTAGAATGAGGTTGTTAGGTTGTTTTAAGAGCATCTATGACATGTATGGCAATTTTCATAAGATGCTATGATAGTATGATAGGTTCCTATGACAGAATATGTTATTTTTGGACCCCAGGTACCCATGCATAAGTGATGCCTTATGATATTTGTAAGAGCATCTCTAAGAGGCTATTCTTAGGATATCATGATCATTTCATGAAGGGAGGCATGATTTTTGTGAGGAGGTATTGCTGCCTATTATTTGGTGAAACCATGATGGTTTTCATCCTCACAAATTTCTTTAAATAGGGGCCTTGAGCTAGAGTTATTTATGAATTCAGTTTTGCATGTTTTCAAGGTAGTAGGGTGCTACAGGATTTTACAAGGATGATAAGAAAATTCTATTGCTGCATGTAATATTTCAGAATATTAGTAATATACTTGCCTCTCTTTCGATGGTGGAGTTTTTTCCCTTTGGGGATTCTCCAGTAAATTTGTTGTTGCATGTGTTATGATTCTTCTATCTCTCTCTCTCTCATTCTTTCTTCACACTAAGGCTAAAGGTTAATCTACATATTTCAGATTTGCATTCACTTATTTAAGTTCATATTGCAAGCTTTCTTCACCTTGATGATCAAAATTTGGTATCAAAGCTAATGGTTTTGTTAAGGAAGGGACACTTTCCTTTTAAAGTGTTGAAGGGTTTTTGTTGCAGTGGGAGCTTTTTTGTTGTGAGTTTTACAGATTTGTGAAAGATTGCATACCATGGCCTCCACCTCTCATCAAGATATTGAGAAGTTCAATGGCACTAGTTATGAGATGTGGAAGTTGAAAGTGGAGGATCTCCTTGAGGAGAGAGATCAGTGGTTACCAGTTTCAGTTGATAAGAAGTCATCTACTTCAACCTTGTCAGATGAAGATTAGAAGAAGTTAGACAGGAAGGCTCGAGGGACCATTCGGTTGTGTCTCACTAATTTTTTCCTCCTAAATGTCTCTTCAGAAGACATGACATACAATCTTTGGAGGAAGATAGGTGAAATCTACCAAACTAAGATTTTGTCTAACAAGTTGTATCTCAAAAGATGTTTATACTCATTAAAGATGAAGGATGGTGATTCTATTGTTGAACATTTGAATTCTTTTAATTTAATTATAATTCAGCTCACATCTATTGATGTTAAAGTAGAAGATGAGGATAAATGTATTTTATTGATTTCCTCTTTGCTGGAATCTTTGGAAAATTTAATTTTTGTTATAACAAGTGGTGGTGTAGAACCTAAGATGGATAATATTATTCCCATACTTCTTTCAAAGGAGATGAGGACAAAGACCATGCATAGTGGCTCCCAAGATTCCTTGCATATGCAAGGTAGGTCCAAGGAGAAAGGGCCTAAAGGGGATAAGAAGAAGGATAAGTCTAAAGGATGATCTAAAACCCCTGGAAAGAGTAGAGTGAAGTGTTGGAACTATGGTAAATGGGGACATGTGAAGAAGGAATGTAGAAATAAGAAAATGAATTTAGATTCCTTCATGGAAAATTCCTTTGATAACGGTGATTCTGATGCTTTGATTATTTTAGCTAACACAGTTTGCAATGATGCTTGGCTTATTGATTCAAGTGCTTCCTTCCATATGACTCCTCATAAGGAGTGGTTTTCCACATACAAAGAATATGATGGAGGAGAGGTCTTCATGGGTGACAATAGCTCACAAAATATTGTCGATAAAGGAAAGGTAAAGTTGTGTTTCAGTGATGGGAGGGTTAAAATCCTTGATGATGTTTTACATATTCTAGGACTTACAAAAAGTTTAATTTCGGTTTCCAAGTTGAATGATTCTGGAATGCATGTGACATTTGACAAGTCTGGTTGTAGGATGGTAAGGGGAAGTTTGGTGGTTGCTAAAGGATCTCAGACAAGGAATTTGTTTACGCTACATGCCTCTACTTTTTGTAACTTCTCTTTTGTAACTAGCATTGAAAATGCATGTATGTTGTGGCACCATAGATTAGGTCACATTGGTGAAAAAGGTCTTAGGACCATACTTGATAAGAAACTAGTAGATGGTATTTCTGATTATTCTATTGGTAAAAATGATTTATGTGAGGATTGTGTGTTTGGTAAACAAAACAGATCATCATTTCCTAAAGGAACTAATAAAGCTAATGGATTGTTAGAACTAATTCATTCAAATGTGTGTGGTCCAGTGGATATAGATTCTTTGGGTAGATCTTGTTATTATGTTTCCTCCATTGATGATTACTCTAGATATACTTGGATTTATTTTATGCATACAAAATATGAAGTTTTCACCAAATTTAAGGAATTTAAGGCATTGGTTGAAAAGAAATTAGATTATAAGATAAAAGTATTGAGATTTGACAATTGGGGTGAATATTGTTCTACGAAATTTGATGAGTTTTTCAAACAATAATATAGGGGGATTTGCTACTCATGAGTTATCTTCATTTAGAGAGCCTCGTAGGGTGAACTACCCTATACTACCTAAATGGAACAATAGCAAGAGTTTTAGAATCCGAAAGAGCAGGTCATAGAGATTCTTTGGACAAACTAACAAGCTCTCAACCAAAGGACGTCAGCACAAAAAGCGGACAACAATGTGGCGCGCTGGCGTCCCAGAGGTGCACTAGCGTCTCATATAGACCAGAGAGTGATAATGTCTCATAAAATAGAAAAGTGAATGCTTCTATCCAATTGTTAAGAGTGTACAAAATATAGGGAAATAACAAAACATGATAAAGTAACAGAAAGTGATAGAAATGAAATAAAGTAAGGTAAAGAAGATAAAGAGGAGAAAGGAAATACTTACAACCGTGTGGGTGATGAAGCTTCCAGTTGGTAAGTGTCTTCAATACCTACACACAAGAGGTAGAGAGAAATTTTTGGGTGGTTGTATAGGGACCTACCTCAATCAGACCCTGTTTCGGTGTTCCCACCTCCACAGACAGCCAAATAGATAGGGAGAAAATTAGAAATGAAGTAAAGAGCACTTAAAGCACTACAAAATAGTGTTATGCTACTCAACCAAGTAATAGAGGAGAGGAGAAAAATATTACCACCTCCACCAAGAGCACTCAAGCCTACTTGGGGGAGAAAATGAGAGGAACTCAAGCCTCTGTTGCAATGGTGTTTTGTTCCACACTTGCTCTACTAAAGTGGTGGAGTGTTGATGTTGTTGCTGTGAAGTGTAAAGTGTTTGGAGATTGAAGAGATGGTGAAGAAGCTACTTGGAGCTTGTGGAGAGGATTGTGGATGAAGTTCAGAAGTGGTGAAGAGGATCGTAGAAGATGGAAGAAGATCTTCAGAGATGGTAGAAGAGATGAAATGATTTTTCAAGGAGTGAATATGAAGAAAAGATGAAGAGAAACGACCATATTCGGGTCGGTCGGCCAAGGAGGGCGTTACAAATCAACCCCCAATGGGAAGTGTAATGCCTTTGTAGGCTCCAAACGCGAGAATCTATCAAGGATGTAAGTGTTTTGTGCAGACATTTGCGCACCGTGTGGGAATCCTCGATAGAAACACCTCCACCGACGCTCAAAAAAGGTGCCAAGTGTGATTCAAGCAGTGGGATTAGGTGGAATTAAGCCTCCAAACTTGGTTTTCTAAGGTGGATAAAGGAAAAAAGGGGATTTTCCCATGGGGTGCAAATTCACTCTTATACATTTTTCCCCCACTTTAGCAAGCACTAACACTGATGATTGCTCAGTAAAGTAGATCAAGAAGAGAGTAGGGTTAGAAAAGTATACCTAAACCGTCGAGGAAGCAGTACTCACTCTGGAATACCCAAAGGTGTAGGAGAAGCGAAAGACTCCATAGTTGGTCAGAACTATGAAGTAAGAACAACAAAGTGTCTTACAGGCTCGTGGACTTGCAAGGAGGCAACCCTCAAGATATCTCGCATGGAGGAATCCCCAAGGAAGCAGAATTCATAGAGTCAAGAAGCAGTGACAAGTCTACCCATAGATAGAACATGTCAAAAGAGATGATACGTCTACTTGCAGATAGAACATGTCAAAAGTAGCAACATGTCTACCCGCAAATAGAACATGTCAAAAGTGGTGACACGTCTACCCATAGATAGAACATGTCAAAAGTGGTGACACATCTACCCACAAATAGAACATGTCAAAGGTGGTGAAATGTCTACCCGTAGATAGAACATGTCAAAAGCGGCCAGTCACACAAACCGTAAAAATTTCAAAGGGGTCCCTTGGGAACCCTTCAAAAGGAGAGGGGTCCACTCAAGGGATGCATTTTTTGAAAGGTAAGGTCTAGTCAAGCTACCCCTGAGCTAGACGTGACTGTATGAAATAGGTCTAGTCAGGTTTCCCCCAAGCTAGACATGAAAGAATTCATCTAAGAGGAAGGATTTCAAAGAGGTCCCTTGGGAACTCTTCAAAAGAGAAAAGGGGTCCACTCAAGAGATTATTCATTTAAAAGACATAGAGAAGAGAGTAGGTCCTTAAGAAGGACACACATCTCTAGAATGAGTCATCACTACCCCCAACATATAGGGGATGAGAACCATACAAAATACTTAGAACAGGATAGAGGTAAACCTTGATATCACTTGTCAAGCAAAGAAAAGGAAGGTGAATCAATCAAATGAGAGTTTTATGGCACCTGGATCAAGAAGTTGTTGAATGTCTTCCTTCAAGGCTTTGCATTCACTAGTGGAATGGCCAAGCACTCAATGGTATGCATAGAAAGAATGTTTTTCTTTATCATGTTTATGAGATTTCTTGTGTGTAGGAGAAGGAAGAGTGATTAAGTGTGATTTTAGAAGCTGCAAAAAAATAAACTCTTGTTCATATAAAGAATGAGGAGTGGGAAGCAACCCTTTCTCTTATGGAGAAAGGTTTAAATTCTCGCAAGAAGAAGATACAAAGGTAGAAGAAAAAGAAGAAGGATCTTTGTAGAGAGTGTTATTCCGGAAAGGGGGTCATACTCTTCTACAAGATCGCCTTCATCCTTCTTGACAAGGTTACCAGTGTTAACTTCTTTAACAAAAGTGTGATCATCTTCCTTAGAAGGAGGATCAACACCAAGAACATTAAAATTTGCATTCACCTTACCCCGCGATACAAAAGAGCAACCATCTTTGATAGCAGGTGTGAATGATGTCATTAGAAGGTCTAAGAGGATCGAGTTGACTTTATATTCTGGAATGAAGGCATTTGTAAAGTCTAGAGGATCCCAATCACCACCAAGACATGCATCCTTCTAAGGAGAGGTGGAAGGAGAACACTTAGGACTCCTTTCTTTAGAAGGATCTTCCTTAGGGACATCTATCTCAAGAGTATCCTTTGTACTAGGTACTGTTGGAGTACACATCGACACAATGGAAGATACTAAAGGAATAAGAGTAGGCATGACCAAAGCTCGACCGAAAGCTACCATCTCACATAAGCACATAGCATTAGGGTCAGCCTTGACTGTGACTACTTTATTGTTGCAAATAAACTTAATAGATTTATGCAAGGTATACAGGACTGCACCCATAGCATGAATCCACGGTCTACCAAGAAGAAGGTTATAAGGTAACTTTTTTGCCATAACATATACAAGGGTAGGTACAGTAATGGGTCTAAGCTACAAAGGTAATACTATCATACCTAGAGCTTGTCGCTCAACATTATCAAACACAAATAACAATAGAAGAAGCATTAAGAGAAGATGAGTCAACATTAATCTTAGGCAATAGATCAATACTACACACATTGAGCGTCAAACCAGCATCAATGAGAGTACGTCTAATACCAATTTTATTAATATTAACTATAATCATTAAAGGGTCTACTTGCTTTTGTAATTTCAAAGGTGGGAGCTCTTGCGAATAGAACATAATATTTGGTGAATCTGCATGAATACACACCATCAACACATTAGCATCCATCGGCCTAGCAGAAGAAGGCAAGAGGATATTTTTCAAGGCTTCCTAAAGCACGCCTTGATAAACCAGAGGACTGAAGCAAGTCCCACATTGAGATCTCAGCCAAAGCAATTTGAGGTTTCTCAACAAGATCATAATCACTAGGTGCTTTAGTTGTAGGTTTAGGAGCTAAAGGAAAACTTGGTTGTTTATTCATTCTATTCTCATAAGTATGGGATACCACTCTATAAGAGGGAGCCTTAGAAATATCAAGAGAACCACCATCAAATGGAACACCATCAATAGAACAAATGCTTTTAGAAGGACTATTTGGAGTCACGTAAATGATTAGTCTCTTAGTCCTTTGAGGGGAAGCAGAGACATAGACTACATTTACAGAATCATCACAGCTAGTAGAATAATCATTTTAATACGTACTCTCAACATCAATCCAAATAGGATCAAATGTGGAATAGTTATTTGATGGAACATTCTCAACATCAATCCAAGGAGAATCAGATGTGGAAGGAGGTTCATCATTTACTAATGCAACCTCTCTAGGAGAGAGTGCATCAGAACAAAGATGAGATTCATCATCCACAAATGCATCATTTCTAGAAGAGAGTGCATTGGAATGAATAGAATATTCATCATTCAAAAATGCATCATCTCTAGAAGAGAGTGCATTGGAATGAAGAGAAGGTAGGGTAATGTTAAGAAAGGTATCAATGATTTCATCTTCTTGCAACAAAATATCCTCCGAAGCTAGAGGACTTTCATGAGAAGGATCAAAGATACCAAGTGACATGGATAAATCCAAGTCACCATCACATGCATGGAATGGAATATCATTAATATTTTGAACAAAATTAGATACAGAACTAATAAAATAGGATATTAAATTCATTATGATTTTTTTGGTATTTTCTATGTTCTAGTAATTTGCATTTTCGGAGGTCTTCAGAGCATAATGAGGTTGAAACTTTCGTCAGTCCCTAAAATTTGATTGCCAAAGGTACTAGTATTTTATGGACTAAAAAAATTCTCTAGGAGACCTTTCCAATGGTGCAAACGGTTCTGAATTCTGAGCATTGAGTCAAAAGTTATGACTCTGCCAAGTAGGGGTAAATAAATTCCTAGTTTTTCGAAGAACACTATTCTTCATGTCGGGTTCACCAAAATGTAATATAGGGGGATTTTCTACTCATGAGTTATCTTCATTCAGAGACCTCATGAGACAAACTACCCTATACTACCTCAATGAAACAACAACAAGAGTTTTAGAATTTGAAAGAGCAAGTCATAGAGATTCTTTAGAAAAATTGGCAAGCTCTCGGCCAAAGGAGGTCAATGCAAAAAGTGGACGACAACGTGGCGCACTAGCATCCCAAAGGTGCATTGGCATCTCGTATGGACCAGAGAGTCAAAATTTCTTAGAAAACAACAAAGTGAATGCTTCTATCTGATTGTTAAGAGCGTACAATATATAGGGAAATAACAAAACATGATAAAGTAACAGAAAGTGATAGAAATGAAATAAAGTAAGGTAAAGAAGATAAGGAGGAGAAAGGAAATACTTATGACCATCTAGATGATGAAGCTTCTAGCTGGTGAGTTTCTTCAATACCTGCACATAAGAGGTAGAGAGAAATTGTTGGGTCTTTGTATAGGGGCCTACCTCAGTCAGACCCCATTTTGGTGTTCCTACCTCCATGGACAACTAGATAGATAGAGAGAAAAGTAGAAATGAAGTAAAGGGAACTTAAAACACTAAAAAATAGTGTTATGCTACTCAACCAAGTAATAGAGGAGAGGAGTGACAGCTTACCACCTCCACCAAGAGCACTCAAGGCTACTTGGGGGAGAAAATGAGAGGAACTCAAGCCTTTGCTGCAATGGTTTTTTGTTCTACACTTGCTCTACTGAAGTGGTGGAGACTTGATGTTGCTACTGTGAAGTTTAAAGTGTTTGGAGATTGAAGAGATGGTGAAGAAGCTGCTTGGAGCTTATGGAGAGGATTGTGGATGAAGTCCAGAAGTGGTGAAGAGGATGGTAGAAGATGGAAGAAGATCTCTGGAGATGGTAGAAGAGATGAAATGCTTTTTCAAGGAGTGAATATGAAGAAAAGATGAAGATAAATAGCCATATCTAGGTCAATCATCCAAGGAGGGCATTACAAATTGACCCCCAATGGAAAGTGTAATGCCTCTGCAGGCTCCAGATGTGAGAATTTGTCAAGGATGTAAGTGCATTGAACGGATGTCTGCGAGCCACATGAGCGTCCTTGATAGAAACACCTCCACACCCTCAAAATAGGCACCAAGTGCGATTCAAGTAGTGGGCTTAGGTGGAATTAAGCCTCCAAACTTGTTTTTCTAAGGTGGATAAAGGCAAAAAGGGGATTTTCACATGGGGTGCAAATTCACTCTTATACACAAACATGCAAGAATTGTTAGGAAAAATACTACACCATACACACCCCAACAAAATGGGGTAGTAGAAAGAATGAACCATACATTAATGGAAAGAGCTAGGAGAATGTTAAGTAGTGCTAAGTTAGATAAATGTTTTTGGGCATAAGTTGTTGTTACTGCTTATTATTTAATTAATAGATCTCCTTGTAAAGCTCTTGTTGATAAAACACCTTATGAAATGTGGTTGGGTAAAAAGCCTTCAGTTTCACATTTAAGGTTCTTTGGTTGTGAGGCTTTTGTTCATGTTGCTAAAGAGAAGCAGTCTAAATTGGATCCCAAATCTCAGAAATGCATCTTTGTAGGTTATGGTGAAAATGTTAAAGGTTATAAATTTTGGAATCCACTAACACGAAAGATGATATTTTCTAGAGATGTCATTTTTAGGGAATTTAGAGCTAACTCTGAAGATGAGCATCCAAAGGAAAAGTCAAAAACAATGCATTTTGAAACTAAGCAAGAAGATGCACATGTGGAAGAATAGAGAAATGGACAAGAAGATGGAGAAGAAGAAGAGAGTTATGAATAATTTGTTGTAACAGAAGAAGTTGAAAAAAATGAGGATGAACATGAGGAGGAACATTGTACTCCACCTTTGAGAAGGTTCACAAGACAACAAAATCAAGTTGATAGGTATAACCCACCTGATTTTTCATTGAAAATTTTCTTTGTTATGTACTGATGATGAACATAGATCTTTCAGGGAGGCTCTCTCTTTAGAATAATGTGAGTCTTGGATGCAGGCCATGTAGGATGAGATGATGTCTTTGAAAAACTATGACACCTAGGATCTTGTTAGTTTTCCCAAAGGAAGAAAGGCCATTGGTTGTAAGTGGGTATATAAAAGAAGTTTGGTGCAAACAGTAAGTTGGAACAATGCAAGGCTAGATTAGTAGCCAAGGGCTACTCCCAAAGAGAGGGAGTTGATTTTGGTGAAATATTCTCTCTTTTTGCTAACTGGACTTCTTTTAGATTCCTTTTATCCATTGCTATTGCTTATGATTTAGAAATAGAACAAATGGATGTTAAAACTACTTTCTTGTATGGGGATCTCAAGGAAGAAATTTATATGCAACAGCCTGACGGTTTTGTTGTGAAAGGAAAAGAGCACCTGGTTTGCAGGTTCAAACAGTCTCTATATGGTTTGAAATAGTCACCTAGGATGTGGTACCATAAGTTTGATGCATTTGCATTAAAGTTGGGTTTTGTTAGAAGTGAAGAGGATCACTGTGTTTATTTTAAAGTTATTGATGATCAGATACTGATTATTGTCTTATATGTGGATGATATGTTGTTCATTGGTAACAATAAGGCAATGATTAGGGAACTTAAAACTCAGCTTTCTGGCACATTTGATATGAAAGATTTAGGGGCTGCTAAATATATTATTAGGATGGAAATCATTAGGGTCGGGTTCATAGAAAGCTTTGGTTAATTCAGAGTAAGTATGTTAACACCATTTTGCAAAGGTTTAATATGCAGGACTGTAAACTAGTAAATATTCCATTTCTTGTTGGTACTAAGTTAATTTTAGACATGTGTCATAAATTGGATGATGATATTGATGAAATGTCTAAAGTTCCTTATGCTAGTGTTGTCAGTAGTTTAATGTATGCAATGGTTTGTACTAGACTAGATATAGCCCAAGTAGTGGGAGTTCTAAGCAGATTTACATCTAACCCTGGTAAAGAATATTGGAATTTTGTTAAAATGGTATTTAGATATTTGTGAGGAACTTTTGATTATTGTTTGGTTTATCATGGTATTGATAATGTTGATAAGTCATTGGACATACAAGGTTTTGTTGATGCAGATTGGTTAGGTGACTTGGATAGTCGAAGGTCCACTAGTGGATATGTGTTTACTTTATTTGGAAGTGCAGTGAGTTGGATGAGTAAAAGACAACCTACAGTTGCTTTGTCCACCACTGAAGCAGAGTATATGGCTGCTATGCATGCCTCTAAGGAGGAAGTTTGGTTACAAAGACTTGGTAATGGTATTGGTTTTGATTGTCGAATAGTGAGGATCGGATGTGATAGTCAGAGTGCCATATGTTTGGCTAAAAATCCTATGTATCATGCTCATACTAAGCATGTTGATGTTCAGTATCACTTTGTGTGAGAAATGGTTGAGAAAGGACAGGTCTTGATTGAAAAAGTTGACACTTTGGATAATGTTGCAGATTCTCTTACGAAACCAGTCACCACGGATAAGTTCTCTTGGTGCAGAAAGGCCATGGGCCTTAATCACTATACTTAATTCTATGTAATTGTATCTCTATGGGTGTAATTTACAATGTATGATGTCAAGTGGGAGAATGTTAGGATTTAGGTGCCATCAACCTTGTAAATCCTTTAATTAATTATTATCCTAAAGTTTTTTCTACATTTACCCATAAGAGGTGAAACTGTTTGACCAACAGTGGTGAAAGAGACTATGTAAATGTAGTGTTACCGTTACCGTTTGTCATTTAGGAAAAGGACAAAATAGCTAGGCGTCCCACTTGGAATCTTCTAGAATGAGGTTGTTAGGTTGTTGTAAGAGAATCTATGACATGTATGAATTTTTTCATAAGATTTTATGATAGTATGACAGATTCCTATGATAGTATGACAGATTCTTATGATAGAATATGCTATTTTTGGACCCCAGGTACCCATGCATAAGTGATGCCTTATGACAGCTATAAGAGCATCTCTAAGGGGATATTCCTAGGATGTCACGATCATTTCATGAAGGGAGGAATGATTTTTGTGAGGAGGTATTGATGCCTATTATTTGGTGAAACCATGGTGGTTTTCATCCTCACAAATTTCTTTAAATAGGGGCCTTGGGCTAGAGTTATTTATGAATTCAGTTTTGTAGTTTTGTAAGGTAATAGGGTGCTACAAGATTTTACAAGGATAATGAGAGAGTTCTATTGCTACATATAGTATTTCAGAATATTAGTAATATACTTGCCTCTCTTTTGGTGGTGGAGTTTTTTTCCCTTCGGGGTTTCTCCACGTAAATTTATTGTTGCATGTGTTATGATTCTTCTATCTCTCTCTCTCATTCTTTCTTCATACTAAGGCTAAAGGTTAATCTACATATTTTAGATTTGCATTCACTTATTTAAGTTCATATTGCAAGATTTCTTCACCTTGATGATCAACAAGCTCTTGGGATTACCCCCACACCTTCAAGGAGAAAAATGACTCAACTTGACAAGACAAAGGTTAATATAGTTGGAGAAATGAATCGTATCTCAATGCAGATCACTGTAGATCCAAGGGTACAACAAGTCATTGAAATTCAAGTGGTAGACATCCCTGACACCTATAGTATTATCCTTGGGCAGGACTTTACTAGAACATTGAATGGATATGTTGCAACGAATCACTCTCACATGTAGTTTCCATGGAAGGGACTGCCAAATCAGATCTATATAGATTGTGATCCACGTATGAAGTTCATGATTACCGAGTATAACAAGAACAACGAGGTGTTTTTTATTGAGACCAAGCTGGGGAACTACTCTCCCATCACATATCAAGAAGAGTTGGAAGATTCAAGAGAGGGGATGGTTGCAAAAGTCTTCCTGGTCCAATGCAGCCCTCTAATCGATTTGGCCCATACATCTTAGAGCATGAAAAATGCTAGTAGAACCTGATAATGAGGAGTCCCCTAAAGATGATACTTTAGGATTGTTGGATGGATTCTGAGACTTTATGGAAAAATGCATGCAAAATCAACTCAACTTGGGTGTGAATGAATTTCCAAGAGCTCATGTCCTAATTGGTGTAGGGTACACAACACTGCCCACTCTGAGTTTGAGTGTTGTTTGTGCCAGAAAATAGTGGAATATATCAAAGCATGGGTCGCCCCTAATGAGGATTTGTCGACGGAGCAGCTTTTTGTAGACCTTAATCAGTCAACACCTATCTAGGAAACCTCCAATGCAAGTGTGAAACCAAAGGAGAGGCCACACCTCATTGGCCTTGAAGTCAAGGACTCACCTAAATTTTGGACTCTATGCTTTGATGGGTCCAAATCCAAACAAGGAGTCGACATCGGATTTGAGTTTATCAGCCCTACGGGTAAGACCTACGTTTTTGCTCACAGACTTCAATTTTATTGCACCAATAATGTAGCAGAATATGAAGCTTTGGTCCATGGTCTCTTAATGGCTTTGAGAAAGAATGTTAAAATGTTACAAGTTTTTGGTGATTCTGAACTAGTGGTTAAACAAGTTAGAAAATTGTACTCATGCCATGACATAAGGTTGGAAAAATATAGACATAGAGTTTAGGATCTTTTAGAAAGTCTAGATGCATTTAATATATAGTTGATCCCACATTCTCAAAACCATATGGCTAATGCTTTGGCTCAAGCATCCAACACTTTGCAACCCCTATCCCTGTCTGGCCTCAAGAAATTTATTGTAGAGTTGACCTTTGCCCTATCTATCCTAGATAATGTCACTCACTTCCAGGTATTCAATGATGATAAACATATCCTGGAATTCATGACCAGTTCTGACATGTTTGCAACACAAGTAATTGATGAAACTAATCTAGAAGAAGCTGAATTAGATATAGAAGGGGTCATCAACCTCAAAACCAACACAATTCCACAAGGTATGGTTTATCTTGAGTGCATATTTGACCTGGATCAAATCAAAGATCAAGATCAACAAACAAATAAAGATGCCATAAACAACCAGTGTGACACCCACAACCCCGGAACAACTAAGGAAGTCAAAAATGTGTTTATTGGCAAGGTGTGTACTACAGAAGAAAAGAAAGGAATTGTTGATGCTTTGCGGAAGTATCATGATGTCATAGCATGGATTTATGAATACTTGAAGACCTATGATACCTCCATTATCACACATACCATTCCTCTCAACCTCGATGCGTGACCATTTTGGAAAAGACAACATCCCATCAATGCATTGTTGGAACCCATCATTTACAAGCAAGTGCAAAAACTACTTTTAGCCAGAATAATCTTTCCAGTTAGGCACTCCAAATGGGTGGCCAACTTGGTCTCAGTTAGGAAAAAGAATGGAGAAATTAGATTGTGCGTGGACTTCCACAATCTAAACAGAGCTTTAGAGAAGGACAACTACCTAGTGCCTTCATTAGATGAGGTACTAAAAATTGTCAATGGATCATAGATGATGTACTTCCTCGATGGATACTCTGGGTACAATCAAGTGATGGTGCAATATGAAGATAGGCATAAGACAACATTCACCACCAAGTGGGAAACCTTTTCCTATAGAAGAATGCCATTTGGGCTCATCAATGTTGGTGCCACTTTCTAGCATGCCATGGACATTTCCTTCAAGGACTTGATTGGAAAGTGTATAATAATCTACATGGATGATTTGATCATGTTTTCAAAAAAGTGGAGTGATCATGTCTCTGACTTATTCAAAGTATTTCAAAGGTGTCAAGAATTTGGAGTTTCCCTTAACCCGAAGAAGTGCATCTTCAAAGTCACTGAAGGAAAGTTGCTCAAGCACATCATCTCAGAATAGGGGATCTCCATAGATCCTAAGTCCATCTAGTCCTTACTGAAGATTCAGCTGCTAGGCAACAAGAAATAACTCAAATCTTTCTTTGGAAAGATCAACTTCGTGAGAAAGTTCATCATAGGTTTTATTGAGATTGTCAAGTCACTCAACACCATGTTGAAACAAGATGCTAAGATCGAGTGGACTCCCAAAGAAAAACAATCCTTTGAAGAAATCAAGAAAGAAATTGTTGAGGTACTAGTGCTAGCCATCCCAGATTACCTTAAGCCATTCTACATTTATTCATTTGCTTCATATCACTCATGTGCCAACATTTTAACATAAAAATATAATGAAGGGAATGAGCACCCAATCACCTTTATGAGTGCTCCCTTAAAAGATGTTGAACTAAGGTACCACAACATGGAAAAGCAGGCATATGCTCTTGTCAGAGGGGTTAAGAATTTCAAACATTATATCTTGTGCAATAAGGTGTTTTCCATTGTCCCTGACCCAACAATGAAGATTTTTCTAATACAAAATGAGTTGGGAGAGTGAAGATCCAAGTGGAATATTTTGCTACAGGAGTATGACATGGAAATTCAACCAATGAAGTTAGTACGAGGGCAGGAACTCACCCGGACGATAGCTAAAACAGTAGCAGAAGCAAGACTTGAACTCATCGTTCAACAGTATCAACTTGAAGATGTCTCCCTAGGGGGATGGTATGATGACATCATCTACTATTTTTTGAACCAAAAGTGCCCACCTCACTTGCAGGGAGTTCAGAAACGTTCCCTTAGATTGAAAAGCAACAACTACATACTGCAAGGATCCATACTGTACAAGAGGAATCATGAAGGTGTCCATCTAAGATTCCTTGGCAAAGAAGAAGCGGATCGGGTCTTGAAGGAGTTTCATGACAAGTATGGCACTGGTCATGGATCTGGTCCTTCCACCGTGCATCAAATCTTACGAGCAAGATACTATTGGCCAATAATCTTCAAGGACGCTCATAACCATGTTCGTACATGTCACATATGCCCGACCGTTGCAACCAGAGAGAAGAACGCTACTATCTCATTGCAACTAGTTTTGGAGGTGAGACCATTCATGCAAAGGAGTCTTGACTTCATTAGTTCGGTAAGCCCACCATCGTCTACAGGATAGAGGTACATTCCAACTGCTTCTGATTATTGCACTAGATGGACAGAAGCCATTGCATGTAGGCAATGCACAATAGAGGTAGTTACATATTTTCTTGAAAGTTTTATTTTGAATCATTTTGGTTGCCCGTATGCATTAGTATGTGATAATGGACCAGCATTTTCCTCACTCAAGTTTGGCCCTTGATTATGGAATTTCCCTCAAGTTCTCATCTAGCTACTATCCCCAGGGCAATGGTTTAGTAGAATCAACGAACAAAAACCTCATCATTGTGATTTAAAAATTGTTTGACAAGAATCCCAAGGACTGGCACACCCAACTTCATTTTTCCATTTGGGAAGATTGCACATGCCACAAGGTCGCCCTTGGTGATTCCCTGTTCCACCTCATTTACAGTTTAGAGCTAATATTCCCAATCCATCTAAAAATCCCCAACCTCCAGTTCATCAATGAATTTTACAAAGAAGGGGATCATAGAGAAGCTCGCTTGGCTGAGCTATTACATTTAGAAGAAGTGTGTGACCATGCAATAAAACTTTTTGCCAAACATCAGGCATAGTCAAGAGATGGTTCAACTATTGAGCCAAAATCAAGGCCTTTAGAATCACTAATCTAGTCCTATGCTGGGAGAAGGCCCATGAGAACAAAGGGGGACATAACAAATTTGACAAGCTCTGGCTTGGCCCCTTTCAGATTGCTGAAATTCTTGGAGACAATGCTTTCCGCCTAAAGACTTTAACTGGTGAAGATGTCACATTTCCTGTCAACGGTAGCACCTAAAGCATTACTTCCAAGCCTAAGCTCTTTTGGAGTTGTTCCTGTAAATACATGTACATTGGTTAGTTTAGGTTGCTTTTGTTTTGCTTTGGTCTCGCCGCTCGACGTCACTTTCATTTTTTTCCATTTCCTAGCTTTTTTTTTGCTGAGGGTGTTCTTCATTTCTTGTTGCGGTGGTTGTGCTTGTTCAATGAACGATTCACTTTGCTACCCGCTCTTAGTGTTCTTTAGCTAAATATTCAATCTCAACTATTGGTCTCTCATAGTTGTCATGGGAGGGATTCCTTGCTTGAACTTTGACTTAGAACCTGACCCTTAGTTGAATCTTCCTTCCCCATTCATCTCAGATCTAGTAAAAAATGCATATTAATTATTTCCAAAGAGTTGTATGGCAGTTGTTATGATGACTTGGTAAGCGAAAAATCTCAAGTCCGCTCCTAGTAAGCTTCAATGCTTACACGGTTTAGCAAAAGAAGAAATTTTTAAAATAAGTATCAAAAGAAAGAAAAGGAAAACGATGAAATCAAGTAGTTGTATGGGTGTGCAAATAACTCTATCGGGACTATGGACACCTGACTAGCAGTAGAGAAATTTTTTTGGGGCCATAGTGACAACTCTGTCGGGGCTATCGATGCTTGATTGGCAGCGGGGAAATGTCCAGGTTACTTTTGGGGTTGGATGATTTATGTAGTTTGATCAGTTAGAATAGCTACCATTTGTCACAATTTCCACTTAAAGTGAATGAATTCATTGAACACACACTTTTGAGATGTTTCATGGGTTGATTCAGCTAAATATCTCATTCCCCTAGTTCACTTTTGGAAATCGGCCCCTAGTCTGCGAAACCAAATATTCTGGGTTCTGAATGAGCATTTATCCTTAGAACACTCAGGAGCATTCTCTAGCAAAGTCGCCATTTGTTGTGCCCTCAGCACACATGCCTCGTTTGGAACAGGGACCCTCTCTTTCCTTTGTCTTGTCAGGTCACTTTTGGTTTTCACTTCATTTTGTGTGCCCCTATTTGGTGTTCAAAATAGTCAGTGAGCCTTAAAGAAGTCATCTTAAATTGACCATGTTTTTTCCCCCTCAATTTTTTTAAAATTCCTTAGTTTTTGTGGAATCCCACTGGTTGTTTGCCTTAGCATTTTGAAGCTGGCATCCATGAACCTCATCGGGCCTGCCCTGCCAGGTCACCAATATCAAACTTCCATCGCCTCTTCGCCACTTCTAATGGCCTTTCTTTGCCAGCTTTCTGTCCACTGGAATGCAATGTCTCTGAGGCCATCCGTTCATTGCCAAACTGCCAAATGTCCATCACTTGATAGTTGCCCGCCTATTGGATCTTGGTACTCCTGCGATCATTTTTGAAATTGCAACTTACCAACCCAATGTCCACCATATGACATTTATTGCCAACATTTAATACCTCATTTCCTATAAATAGTAGGCTCTGACCTATTATTTTCACCTGCTAGTCGATCAGAGAGGAGTTAGAGAGAACTTCCAACGCTGCCTTCGAGCCTGATGAGTGTCACCGCTAATTCAATGCATTTGTTGCCTGCTTGGTTATCTACCTTCATCATATTTGTAAGGTAGGTTCGCCACTCGCACCTCATTTTGTGTTTTCTTCAAATTTTGTGCTAAAATCACTAAATATAAGGGAGAAAACTTAGTAGATGAATAGGTTATAACGAGGTGCCCAAAACCCACATCATCAAATCATGAGAAACCCTCCAAATCAACTAACATAACAGCCACGAAACCACAACTCTTTGTCACTATTCATGGGCCAAAACATCCACACTCTACAGGCCCATGGCTTCCTATCACCGTCGCTAACATTTGAAACCAAGTTAAACTCCAAGTGGCAAGCGACCCTTTCAGGCCCACTATCACGGGATGACCCATCTCTTTAATCGTCTAAACTTGGTTAGAAGCTCATAAAGTGAGAATGAGGAATCTAATGACTCATTTAGGCCCGCCTCCATGGGATTTTGTTCTCAGGGTTACATAAAAAATTTACAATTCCAAGTGGCTTTCTATCCCCGACCTTCCAGTTGTCAAATCCTGGCCCTCCAATTGCCTCATGATTAAAACTCCTACAAAATCTCTGAGCTTTGGTCTCGCATGGGTCTAGACCTATAGACGTCCACCTAGGGAGGTCCATCTGCATTCTGCCATCCCGGACAGCTTTTGCTCAGTGTCCTCCTAACAGTTGGGCCCCGAGTTTATCCTCACTCATCAACTCCATTTACCGACCAAGTTCCCAACGCCTTTTTGGGTTCCACCGAGCGGACCTCCGTCCACGGGCCACTGTTGGAGGAACACCGTCTCTTATGGATTTTGAGTGATGACATTCCTCCCTCCAGGACCTGACCCCGTCACAGCCACCAAAACACAAATCCAAATGATTAAGTGATGAACCATTGTGGGTCATCTCCCATGGACCTCCATCATCGGGACTTTGTCCCATCCCCACCATTACGCAAGGAAAACTACCTTCATCCCTCCGCTGCTCCGTGCTTGACCTCCTATTTTCCGACGAACTCTCTAAACAATAAAGTAAACATGATAGCCCCACCTCCATTCATACCTGGTTCCACATATCACCCCCATTGGACCTTTGCATGGCATTCGCTATTTCAAACAGCAATCACCTGGTAGCTTCCCAACCATTCCAACCCGCAATTCCCAAACTGCAAACAAGCAATACCACTTCCTTTCAAACCCACGAGTCTCACCTGTCAGAACTCCACCACTAGAATGACATCTTTCCAGAGCCATTTTGAATAGAAAACATCAAACAACAAAGCTCCTTTTTTATTCTGATTGCCCAAAAGATGGTCCAAATGCCCTCCAAACTTCAAACTAACTTTGACACACGTGCCAAAATAGGGAAACCTCCCTAATGGACCCTTCAAATCGACCAAGCATGAAAGTAGGTGGGGATAGGTAGGCCACCATGCCCTGATTGTCATCCCTCCTACTACTTCTCCAAATTGCCATCAGCCAGGGGAATTCTGACCCCTGGGGCCCAAATTATTCAAACTCCTGACAAAATTATAATGTCAAAGTGAAAGATATGTTAGGATTTATAAAAGAATATTTATCCAATCTAATGTTGTTTTGTAGAGATTTGGCTAATGTTTCCATGTTTTCATGCTCGAATATGCTCACCTCTCTTTTTCCTACAGGATATATGGAATCAGCTGCAGGACCTTTGGGAGAGGCCATAGAAAAGGACAAAGGAAAGAAGATAGTCAAAGCACCCCGTGGGAAGGATGACAAAGATCAAATGAAGTATAAGTTCCAAGGGGAACCCCTTAACTCTAAGGTCACCACAGCATGGAAGGGGGTCTCTGATACAAACATCAGACATATAAACATCGATGAATTCAAGCCAAGGGTTTGAATCAACCCTACAAAAAAAAATGCAAGATTGATTAGAAGCAGTGGGTTGGCCAAAGTTGTAGGCTTCCCTCCCGCTCTTGTTGCCAATGAACTTGTTATGGCCTGCAAAGAGGCATACCAAGAAGAGACCAGGACTATAGTGGACAGAGATGGAAATGTTTTGGCTGACATGTCTCCCAAGGTAGTAACAAAGACTTTTCATATCCCTACCTTTGGAGAGATGGAATTTCCAACCATGGATGATGGCAAGGAAATGTGGGAAGAAAACCCCCTCAAATGCAAAAGGCTTATAAATCAGCACTGGTTGAAAGAGAAGAGGGGCAGTGCTGCAAAGGTTCCCTAGGAGCTCTTTCGTAGTGACTTTTATGAAGATTACCATGACTTGGTAACCTTGCTGAGCAAAGTAATGGTCCTTCCTACTATGGCCTATTTCTAGGAGTGTATGTTGTACTTTGTTGAAGAGATTCTTTGTGGAGAGGCCAAATTCTACTGGGCAAGGATAATCAGTGATTGCTTCCATGAGCAATTTATGGCTGTAAAGAAGACCTCCCGATTCTACATGACCTCATACTTGGTCTATTCCTTGGCTGACCGGATACAATATAGAGGATTGTTTAGAGCTACAAATGAAGATCTAGGTAGGGACCTAAAGACTTATGATAGGTACCTTCAATTGCAATTTAGAAACTTCAAGAGGTATTATTGCAAGGTCAATGATGCTTTCATAGTTCATACCATCAGACTACTTGGGGGTGACTTCAAGAGAAGAGTCTCCCATAGTGCCAATGCCTTCCTTCAAAAAATTTCCTTCTTGTTCATCTATTTTCCAAAGTTTACCTACATTCCTGTTGAAGGCTTTTCAAAAAAACCATACAAGCTATCCTGGTACCCTAATGACCGGATAATTTTGTTAGAGCTTTCTACGTAGTTGTAGCGAGCACATGCCCTCCTAAGCGGAAAAAATAAGGTTGGGATTCCTTATCCCCTCTCCTTCAACCAAGGGAAATATGAACTCCACACTTCCTAATGTGCAGACAACTCAAACAAGGAGCTTGTGGAGTAACATCTAAGGTTCCATACTACCAGGCCACAAATGGACCCCTATGGAAAATTTTAGAAGATGGTCGCAGTTGAGTACGCTCATAGGAATCGTGTTGGGGATTTTTGGGCCAATTGCAGAGATGACACTCAAGTGTGAATGAGGCACTATATGTGCATGATGGCATATTTTGTGAAGAGGGTCAACCTATTCCCAGTACCTAACTAGGTGGAAGAAGATGAAAGCACGGTCATGGATCCTCAGTACAATGCAGTTGCCAATATGTCACTATTGTTGATTGATTGGAATGAGCAAGAGGTTGATGACCTCAATATTCTAACCAAGCCCATGGAGGCTAGAAAAAAAGAATGGATTGATGGGAAAATTTCACAATTGAAGTGGCAAGGGGTCACTTTGACCTATGAGGAGCTCGAGAACGAGCCAACAAGTGAAATAGACAGTGGGATAGTTGATGCCCCATCAGGAGAGACTTCAACATCTCCTCCAGCCACCAGGTCAAGGAAGAGAAAGGAATTTGTGGAGTAACAACCCAACCCCAAGGTATATGTGAGAAAGGCTTAAGAAGGAGAACCTTCTAAGAAACATAAGAGATCAAGCAGTTTCATAGAAATTCCAACTATTCAATAGGATCTGCTCCATGAGGGAGAAGAAATAGAGGCTGAGCAACCATAATCTCCGCCTACTGCCTCTGAAATTGCTACTACTGCTGCCCCTCTACCTACCTCTCAGGCGATGGTTGCCACTTCCCCACCTGCAATGGACATCTTGGTCCACCTTACCTCTTCTCCACCCAATGTGCAGATTGTAACTATTGACTCTTCCTCTGCCACCACCTCTCCGCTTTCCTCTGCCTCCATATCCCTAACATCATTGCCTCTGGAGATAGCAACAATTTCAATGATCATGCTCTCACTTCTAGAAGACTTCTCCCGACATATGCAGAACATTCCTATAGAGCTATCAAAAGTGCTTATGAACCCAATTGTTTAGGCTTCCTTGGCACAAATTCTTGCTAATATCCCTGTCTCCGCTCCTCCAACTGAACCACCAGAGATGAAATCCACCATGGAAATATCAAAAGAGTTGGAGAAATGAGAGAAAGAATCCAAAAAAGAGATTGAGGAGGAAGTAGATGATTACCACGAGCACCCTGAGTACTAGCATCTTACAATTGACAAGTGGTGTGCAAGGGAGAAGAAACACAATTGTTTGAGGAAGATACTAAGGATCCTGGTGCCAAGTACATCATAGAAATATTTGATCCAGACCTTGAGGAGGAGTTGGCTCAGAAACTCAAAGATGTCGGAGAAAAAGTGGAAGGACCACCCCCCAAGGAAGAAAAGGAATCAAGTGACAAAATGAAGGAGGATACCGAACCTCCAACTGGGGAGCATGATGAAATCCCCAAACATGGTGAAGAAATGCCTCTTCCAGGAGAGCAAGAAGAGGAAGAAAAGGTAGAACAAGAAGAGGAAAAGAAAGAAGAAGATAAACTTAAAGGAGAGTCTAAAGCTAATAAGAGCCCAAAAATGGATTAGCTTGAGGGGAATGAGTGTGATGAAGAAGAAGAAAAGGATAATGAAGGGGAGGATAGCCCCAAGAATTGCATGCCCACCAAGTCCCCCATCAAACACATAGTATTCATCTGGGACTCCGATGAAGAGGAAGAAGACACAAGGATGGAGTGGGAAGCTCTAGGTGACAAAGATTGAAATAAAAGAAGAAGAAGAAGGGGGTCATGAATCACGAAAGGGGGAATCTTAGCTGCCTGAGTGGCTTGAGAAGAAATTAGAAAATAAGACCCCTACTTTAAAGGATCCAAGGGCGAGGTTGGAGGTCATCTTGGCCCAAGCTCATATAAGCATGAAGAAAGAAAAGAAGCCTAAAGTCGGATCTAAATTGACCATGGACACTTCTGAATCTAGGACCTTGAAAATAGCCACCCCAGTGGTAAATGAAGAGGGGAGAGGCTATAGTGTCTCCACCATCGACTTGGGGACAGCCACTAGAGAGCATAAGATAGATCATCTCCAAGAGTTTGTTGCCACGGTCATGCATCAAATGCACAAGGACAAGATCTCCAAGGAAGAACTAAAAGCACAAGTGGCTGATTTGACTGACTATATTTAGCAATGGTCATCAGTGGAAGAGCTCCCCACCACATCCTCGGTGCCACCACAATTGTTGTCCAAGGACCTTATTGACAAGCTCAAGAAAAGAAAGAACTAGACTAAGACTACAAAGGATTGGTTTTGATAGGTCTTGTATGTTGGAAACATGGGCATCAATCATGCTGTCAGGACAACAAATAAGTTCTTAGAAGTACAAAAATACCTTGAGGGCATGAGGAAGTTCTGCACTGACTTCCCAAAGGTATATAGGTCCACCTATCCTAAAATTGAGGCCATCCTCAAGCTACCTCAGAAAACATGGGAAAAGGAGCTTGCACTGACAGAGAACGATCTTTGGCTGGTGGATATGTGGAAGCTGGAATTTGATCATAGAAAAGAGATATTGGAGAAAGTGCTCTATAAAGTGGAGCCTAACATTGATTGGGCCAAAGAAATTAGGGCAGATTGTATTCAGTATTTGAAATTAATGACAGGTTACGATATGCTCATTGTCGAGATTGATCCGGAAAAGATAAAATCCTATTTCCACAAGAAGTTGGAAGATGGAATGTCAGGCGAGCTTGCCACAAATTTTATGATTTTTGTTGCTCGAGATTTTTCCCAATCTGAACAGGTTAGGGACAACATGGCTAAGTGTGATGGAGATTGGGATACACTCATAGGCCAATCCAAGCAATGGAACTACCAAGTGCTCCAATCTAATATAATGGAGATTGATAAGCTTCAAGCATTAATCAACAAGTTCATTAAGTATGCCACTTTGAAGAGACAGGAGGGAAACCCAGTTATTAATGAAAGGCTCCTCACAAAATAGTTGCAACAAAGGAAATCAACAAAAGACAAAAGTTATACTGTGCTGCCACAAGAGGAAAAAATAGGAAAAAAGACAAAGATGTAATTTTAAATTGTAATATATTTGGGGGTAGGTGAAACCCTAGTTTGTAGTGAATCTTGGCCATTCATTTTTCTTTTTGAACACTATAAATAGGGGGTCTCCTCTCATTTTCAAGAGAGACTTGAGTTGTTGTAAAGGCATGTTGCAAAAAATTTAATAGAAGTTCATTGGCTTTTGGTGAACTCTTGAGTTTCTATTGCATGTTACATGGTTCTTCCCCCATATTTAGTTGATTTGAATAGATTCACTTTGTTGTTCTTCATATTTTAGTTTACTTTGGTAGAGTAGTTGATGTTGTTCAATGATTATTTAGCATTCTGTTGTGTTGATGCCTTTCTTGTCCATACTTTTTTTTGTTTACTGATGGTAGATAGCTATGTAAAGCTAGTCTAGGCATAAACTAAATTTTCTCCAAACTTCTATCTTTTATTCATGCACGTTTATGGTGAATGAATGGTTGAATATTTGTAGTCCTTAGAAGCTTGCACAAGTTTCATGATACTTTGAGTTAATATGGTTAAGTGAAATTATGTTTTAGGAAGGCTGTCTGCAGTAGAATCCTCCATGATCACTATTCACTATTAGTTTCAGATCCAAGAATTCCTTCTCCCTGCCCTTTTTCCTTGTTTTAAGAAGTGACCTATGTTAAGGTTCACTACACATTGTAAAGCCAAATCTTAAGTTAAAATAGGAGTTTAAGACTGTTGTTTGAACCTACAACAATTTGCACACCAACTTCCCATCAAAAGGAACTCCATTCTAAGATTCACCTTTCCTCCAGCTTAACTCTGTAATTCTTCCCTGTGATTACCAGAAAAATCACATTGAACCAAACTGAGAAATTTTGTGCACATCATGACCTGACACGCAAGAGACCTTGGGGTGATTTTCAGCAACTTGTTGGAGATTTCCTTTCAAGAGAGGTAGTGCACCTATACACTACCTGTGTTGAGAAAGTGTTAAAACACCCATCAACAGGTCCCAAATGCATCACAACGCATTGTTCAAGGCAAGATTAATTGATCAGGAACAACTGCAATGAATGAAATAAGTCATGTCAACCCAAGTAGTATCAATACCATTGATATTATCACTTTTTGACTTCACATAGTCAGGGAGATTCCAAAAATTTTATGTGGACTGATATGTAGGAATTGTAGATCATGCACAATTTTCATTCAACCTTTTCCTAAAGTATATAATCATAATGTGTTGGCACAAGAGGAGAAACCCATTGAATATGCAAAAACAATGCAGTCTAGATAGATTGTAGTAGATTGTTATTCAAAAAATAAACTTGTAGACCAACACAACACATGATACTAATAATTAGCATGTTATTGAACTGTAGATTTTTGGGATAGGGGACTCTTACACTTCTAGGGTTTTGCACCTAAAAGGAGAAAGGAATCCCAAAAACCTTGGTGGCTCACTCAATACTAATGCAAATATGATTGAAATATGTCTAAATAGAATGTCCTAAATGCAAAGAATGGATAAAAGAGATTGATTATGAATACAAAACTAAGGAAATGCACTTTGTTTGAAAACACAATGTGATATGAAAAATGACCTAAAAACTTATATTTATAGGAATTCATACCTAATTAAGCATTATTTAGACCTCACAGGCCAACATCCATTAGAAATTTGAATTGGGTCAGTGATTTTCCCACTCAAAATTGAAAAAATCCCCCAAAACAGACTAAGTTGCCACCCTAGGCGACTTAGTCCCATCAGAGGTTTTTGAGGTGGGTTTTCTAAAATTTGGATAATTTGTGTTATTTGTCAGTATTTGTATGATTTTTGAGTGGAATAAGCCTTAAGGTCCAAAATAATGGGTCTTAGGGGCCTATAAATGGTAAGTTTAAGGAATGATTAATGCAAGGATGCCAAAATAGATTCAAATTAAGCATGAAATCACCTCTTTCTTCAAGAGTATACAATTTTCTACGCTACAGTTATGAACACCAATGAACATGTTCATAACCATAAGATCATTCCATTACTTCCAGAAAGATGCAAATAAATTCACCAGGATTTCATCATTACTTTCCTCTGTAAAAGTCCATATCAGAATACTAATATTTGGAACTCTCATTTTGAAGGTGTGATAACTTGATTTCTTGGATGTGGAACCTATTCAACACCAACATATTTCCTTTAGAATTGCAAGACAAAATACTTCACTGTAGAAGAATATGGATCACCATATCATGACTCTACCTTAGAGCCTTCTCTATGATTACTTCTACAACATATCTTTGTGTGTGGTATATCAAACTAAGATGATATTTATGTAAACATATTATGAACATATTAGAACATTAGAATTATCCTCTACATCACACTCAATTACCATACTAAACATTATTCTTCCCTATGCAACTCAACATGCTTGCTCCAACTGATATCACATGATAATTATCTCTGGAGAGTGTACATGTTTCAACATCACATCTGACATCAATGACAACACCTATTTCCAACATTCTACTTGTCATTGATGTTGTGGAAACTTGTATGCTCAATTTCCTTCTTCTCCACATTGGAAACAGGCTCCACAAGATTCTCCTCTTCTAGGGATTCTTCCAAACCTTCCTCTTCCTCTTTGATCACCATTATTTTTCTCACAAGGGTGGTAAGAATTATCTCCTTTCTATTTTTTACTACTACTAGATTCTCCATTCTTCTTTTGGTCTTCATTTCATTCACCATATGCTCTTTCGCCAGTCCTTCCACCATGAACTCTTCCTCTTTTCTTGCTTTTAAATATTCTATTCAACTTCTCTTCTACCTTCAAGGAAAATTGATAAGAATCTTAAATATTATTCATCCTAACCAAACTTAGCTCCTCTTGAATGCTTGGCTTCAACCCATTTATATAACAAGATTTCTTCTCCTCGTTGGCCTTAGAATGGTCTATTCTAATCATAACCCTTTAAAACTCTTTTATGTACTCTTTGACAGACCTACCATCCCGCTTCAATCCTTACATTCTTTTTAGCAACTCTAATTCATAATCAACGAGAATAAATTGTATCTTTAGCTTTTCCATCATCCAATCCCATCTTGTTATTTTTCTTTCCCTCTTCAATTCCTTTCTAACTTTATTACCTTCCACCAAATATTGGCATGACATTTTAGCTTGTTCTTCACAAATTTGACCCTCTTAGGATCATCCACCTCCTAATACTCAAAGTACTCCTCCATATCATTGATCCAATTGATCAACTCTTCTAGGTTAATATTCCAAAAATGTAGAAACATCAATCTTTGTTCATTTTCCAATATTGAGATGGACTTAAATAATCTGACTTGCTTAGGATCTATTGCATCTTGTTCTTCTCAAAACTATTCTTCCTCTTCACTTTTATCTCATATTCTCAGCTCAAACCCTCTATGCAGCTCCTCTTTTAGTGCTTGAACTTGTCTCTATAGGGATATAAAATCCTCTTTTGGTACAAAAATATTTCTTCCACCACCGTGGTTTCTTTGCAGAGGCATTGTGATCATTTTTCTCACAAACCCACAACCACAAGTCTTAGTGCAAACTGCCTCACAATCAACGATCTGTTTATACACTCAGGAACTCCTACTCTGATACCACTTGATGATAGGGTACTCCATCCAACAACCATACATAACACAACAAAAAATATAAACATATAAAATGTGAGACATAAAACAACCCACTTTTAATTATTTTCATAAAATAAAATTACAAATTCAGAAATTACAATGCTACAGTCACATGGGCTTGATTCACTACAATGCTACAGATTTAGAGCCACAATCTACACTAATGGATCTGCCTTCCATAATATTCATTCATCCCTTTATTTGGCACCATTAACTACCTTAAAATTTTTTGGAAAGTGTAACTCCCCCTTTTGTGTTGGCACCAAAATTCCAGCCTTTCATTTTCCCACCTAGGAAGATATTTTATTGAAATTCACATTTTGGTGGAATAGCTTCCCGAGGCCATAACTTTTGACTTGGGTGTCTGATGTTCTATTATAATATATCATTAGGAAGCTCTTGAAGATATCTACAATACTTAAACCATCTGAAGATCATTTTGTTCATTTTTTAGCTTTTTTGAGGCATCTAACGGTTCAAAATTTGAGTTTGAAGTTGTATTAGAGAATTTTCTCAAGACAAAAACTTTAATATCTCCCAAAAAATATAGGATATTGAGATGATTCTTTTTCCAGATGATATGAGACCGTTTAGGTTGAATTAATAAAAAAAAAAAAAAGTGACCATTTTTTAGTTGACTTCTGAATTTCTTACACCCCTTAAATGCCATCATGGGATTCAAAAAAATAAAGAAATTAATGAACATTTATTTTTGGGTGATACAAGATTGCCCCTACACCACTAGATGCTCATGCATCAAAATTTGTATCATTTAATTTACTTATAAATAAAAAAAATTATATGCCAAACCAATGATATGCAGCACCATTGATCCCCTTCACACGTCTATTATGGAATCTAATCAAAACTTGTCTATGACCAACTATCTTAAAGTGAGAATAATCACCTAGGAACACCTTCCCAACATCAAATTATTCTTAGTGAGCCAATATTTATGTGAGTGTAAGGAAGCTAAGGTAACAAAATAATTTCCTACACTAATCTTGAGAGGATAATAATACAAAACTTTCATAGATCTTTAACAATTATAAAAACTTAAACAAAAATAAACATAAAAATCATGCATACCACAACACAATGATGTATGTGTGGAAAAACCTTTCATGAGAAAAACCCCACACTCCAAAAGACACCCAATATATTATTCAGAAATCACAAAAGATTACAATATGCTTATAGAGCAACCTTCTCACAAGATCATCACCAACCAGAGATCTAGAGGTAACACAATCACTATCAAACTTTCAGAATACATCACAACACACAATCGTAATACAATGCCTTCATAAAATATGGTTTCCTTCTAGGGAAAGTCAATCCAACAAAAATATCGACCATTAGATATGAGACATAATGATGAATGATTCAAACTTAAAATAATAAAGTACACATACATAAAATTTGGCTTCCAAGGGCACTACCCTCGCCGGGGTGTGCTACCCCCTAGACCCCTAGCCAAGGGGATGATCCCCCCAGGCCCCTCACGGGGGGGACCCCCCATGCCCCTCGTCATCATCGTATGAATAGTACCTTATGTGTCAACAATAACTTATGTAATTTCAAGGTTGAGACACATTTTCCCAACAATGAGGTTATGTAGAAAGATGCACCAAAATAAATAAGTCAATCACCTTTTGATGCATGTGCAACCAAGACTACAATAAAGGAATCACTATCATCTTGGGAGGATCTATCAAATTCATCTTCTAATATTTTTTATTTATTTTTCTTTTTATTCTTCTTGTCCTCTTTGTAATCCTTTCAAAAATGTCCAAGTTTTTCATATTTCCAACATAGTGTTTTAAAATTACAAAGAGACTAAAATCTCCCACAATATTTGGATCTTGAATTTTCTTTCTTCCTAAACTTTTTATTTCCTTTTTCTTGGATCTTCTATGAACTACAAGGGCCTCCTTATATGTTAAAAAAATCTATCTTATCAAAAAGTAATGATGCAACCAACTTATCCATCTCAAACTTGGTGGTAGTACTTACAATGGCCACCACAAGGTGGTCCCATGAATTAGGAAAACAACATAATAGATTCATACAATTATCCTTGATGAGGTCTACACCACCCAAAACCAACACAAAAGATGTGAAACAAAAAATAACCCACTTTCAATTAATTTTAGAAAATGAACCTACAGATTTAGAGCTTACAATGCTACAGCCTCATGGGCTTGATTCATTACAACAAAATCAACTCTGAAATAAAATCTATTATTCGGAGCCACAATATGCACTAATGGAGCCACCTTCTACAACCCCCACTTAACCCTTTTATTTTACCCAATAAATTCCCTAGAATGTTCTAGAAAGTGTAACTTTCCCTTTTTTTGGGCACCAAAAGTCCTGCCATTTGATTTCTTGTCTAGGAAGATATTTTAATGAAATTCACTTTTTAGTGTAGCAGCTTCTCAAGGCCATAAATTTTGATCCGACCGTCAGATTTTCAATTGTAATATATCGTTGGAAAGCTTGTGAAGAGATCTATAACCATTTTTTTGCCAAATTTGAAAGATCGGAGATTTTGTACCTTGTTTTGGGGCTTTGAAGGGCCTCAAATTTTAGTTTTAAACTTCATTGAAGAAATTCCCTAGGATGAAAATTTAACATCTTCCAAACGGTATAGGATTTTGAGATGATTCTTTAACCAAAAATATTATTTTCCAATTTCACTTCTTGGGGTCAATTTTCATGTCCATACGACCCAAATAGATTGACTTACTAAAAATAGAAGGTGACTATTTTTGGTTGTTTCAAACTTCTAACTATCCCAAGGACTACATGAGTCACCATGGGCCCCAAGAGACCTAAGGAAACTACAAACAAATGAAAATACAATATTTTTGGGTGATGCAAGATTAACCTTACACCACTAGATGCTCCTACATAAGACACCTAGGACAATTTGAAAACTGACCCTATCACTTCTCAGGTGTTACAGGGAAACCAAGATTATTAAACTCAGCTTCAGATAACCATGATGAATCTTCAACAAGCCTTCCTCTACATTTGACCAAGTATTCTACATATTTCCTATTTCTTGTGCTTCTACCCACACGGCTATCCAAAATTTCTTATATCTCTTCCTTTTCTAACATAGGTGCTAAAATGTTCCACTATGCCTCTGTCAATTCATTCTCCTTAACTCCTTCATGATATTCTATCAAATAAGTAATGTTAAACATAGGTGAAACATGAATTTCATTAGGCAAATCTATCTCATATGCATTTCCTAAATCATGCTTCTTCAAGATCTTGCATGGTCCAAACTTCTTCATCTTTAACTTCTTGTATGTACCAATTAGAAACCTCTCATTTCACAAATGAACCATGAATTAATCTCCTATCTGAAACTCCTTATATCTCCTTTTTTGATCTACCTTAGCCTTATACTAAGAGTTCATCTTATTGATATTTTTCTTCACCTCTTCATGCAAATTCTTTAGGTGCTCAACAAAATCTTCAGCCTCAGCACTACTCTTCTCTCCTTTGTCTATCTTCCTCAACTTAGAAATATTCCTTGAACTACTCCCATATACAATTTGGAATGGGGATTTTCCAATACTCATGTTGACAGAATTGTTATAAGAAAATTTTGTCCGTGGTAAAATCAAATCCCATCCCTTAGATTTATCTCCTACTAAGCATCGTAGCAGGTTACCCAAACTCCTATTCACCACCTCTATTTGTCCATTAGTCTATGGATGGTGTGTAGAACTAAACTTCAAATCAGTATTCAACTTCTTCCACAATGTCCTCCAAAAATACCCAATAAACTTGGTATCTTGATTTGAAACTATGCTCTTGGGTAGACCATGTAGTCTCACCACCTCTCTCGAAAATAATTCTCAAACATGAACATCACTAGTCTTATGACAAGGAATGAAGTGTTCCATCTTCAAAAATATATCCACCACCACAAATATGGAATCATGCCCTTTTTGTGTCCTTGGTAAACCAAGAACAAAATCTGTACTAATGTCCTCCCATGGCCTGTCAAGTATAGGTAATGGCTGCTACAATCCAATATTCTGACTTGTTCCTTTTGCCATCTGACATACTCTGCAACTTTGCACAAACTTCTTCAAATCCTACTGCAACTGAGGCCAATAGTATATCTCACCAAAAATAGAAATGATCTTATCTCGACCGAAGTGTCTAGCTAATCCTCCATTGTGTTTCTCCTTCATCAGGTTCTCATGGAACTCCATGGAATGTACAATTGATTTCCTCAAAACAAAATACTATCTTGGATTGTAAAATCCAACCATCTTGTCCTATCCAAAGTGATAGGCTCCATGCAATCTCTCAGAGCCCCTACAAAATGAGAATCCTCATGATACAAGCTCTTGAGTTCATTGAACCCAACAACTTCAATCTGCATTGTTAACAATTTTTTCCTCCTACATAAGGCATCTACAACTCTGATAGATCTTCCACTTATGCTTCAAAACAAATGTACAACTTTGCAAAAATTCAATCCATTTCAAATGTCTTTGATTCAACTTTCCTTGAATATTCAAATATTGTAAAGCTTGATGATGAGTAAATAAAAAAAACTCTTTTGGAAACAAATAGTGTCTCCATTTCTTCAAAGCATAAACTATAGCATAAAACTCATGATCATAAATTGAATACTTCTTCTTTGCATCATTCAATTTTTCACTAAAATAGGCAACAGGTTTACCTTCTTGACTAAAAAAATCTCCAATGGCATTACAGCTAGCATCACAATCTACCTGAAATAACTTGTTGAAATCTAGAAGTGCCAAAACAGTTTTCTCTATAACTTTATTCTTCAACATATCAAAAAAAATTATGCTCCTATAGTCCACTTAAACTCTTTTCTATCCCCTCTCATTCTTTCAGTCAAAGGTGCACAAATACTACTAAAACCTTTGATAAAATTTCTATTAAAATTGGCCAAACCATGAAAATATCTCACCTCAGTAGAACTCTTTGGTGTAGGCCATTCAATGATAGATTTTACATTCTTTGGGTCCATCTTAAGACCTTTTGCGAAGACAAAAAATTCCAAGTATACCAATTCTCTTTTCACAAAACTTCACTTCTTCAAATTGATCAACAACTTCTCCTCTCTTAGCTTCTCAAAAACCTTTCTGATATGCATCAAATGCTCCTCCCATGTCTTGCTAAAAATTAAAATTTCATCCAAATAAACAATGAAAATTTTACCCAAAATCTCTTTCAGTACCTCATTCATGAGCCGCATGAAGGTGCTCGATGCATTGGTTATCCCAAAGGGCATGAATAACCACTCGTACAAGCCCTCTTTTGTCTTGAAGGTTGTCTTCCCTTCATCTCCTTTTCTAATCTGGATTTGGTGATATACGATGTTCAAATCTATCTTCATGAAGTACTCAGATCCACTCAAACAGTCCATAATGTCATCCATTCTCAGCAAGGTGAATCTATACTTGATGGTGATCTTGTTGATGGCACTAGAATCTGTACACATTTTCCATTCCCTATCATTCTTTGGTGTTATTACTTTAGGTACTGCACATGGAATCAAACTCTCTTTGATCAATCCCTTTCACAACAACTCTTGCACTTGTCTATTCAACTCTTCACTCTCTGCTGGAGCCATACGATGAGCTGCCTTATTCAGAAAATTGGCTCTAGGAATTAGGTCCATCTGATGATTAATCTTTCTTACTATAGGCAAACCTTCAAGTACATTATCAAAAATAATAGCTTGAAACTCTCAATAAATTTGAAACCTTTTCAGGTACCTCAGTAGTATCTTCTTTATCAACTCTAGGGATCAATGCAAAACACATGTTCATGCCTCATACCTTCTAGGAACTTCTTCCATCATACCTTTTCTTCTGCCTCCATCAGGGGTTTCAACTTA
The DNA here is from genome assembly GCA_007258455.2 of Sequoia sempervirens. Taxonomy (NCBI): domain Eukaryota; kingdom Viridiplantae; phylum Streptophyta; class Pinopsida; order Cupressales; family Cupressaceae; genus Sequoia; species Sequoia sempervirens. Next base: position 101,653 of record VDFB02347578.1, on the reverse strand, counting down.
TAAGGAGTGCCATCTTTTGTCAAGGAATAGGTGTTAGCATGTCCATCATGCACTGCTCGTTGATCAAACTGCCACAGTCTGCCTAACAACATATAAAAAACATCCATAGGCATAATATCACACAATACCTCATCATGGTAATTTGTAATCTTGAACTTTACCAAACATTGTTCATTTACCAAAGGTTTATGGTCCTTTTGCAACTAAGCAATCCGGTATGGATTTGGATTCCTTCTCTCCAACCGTAACTTACTAACCATCTCTTCTGAAACAAGGTTATTAGTACTACCTCCATCTATAAAGTTTGCATACCTTCGCACATACATTTGGTGCAAAAAAAATTATTCGTTTGAGTTGGTTCTTTCTCCTCATTTAGTAAGGCTCTTCTAATAACAAGAACCTCTCCTCTTTCTGCATCCTCAGAATATGAAGACTTGACATCTTCATCTACATATGCAACTCGTTCATTACCCTTAGGTATTCTATTTTTCCTTCCTTGATGTTGAGGGCACTCATAGGCTCTATTTTCTTCTTCTTCGCACTGGAAATAGGTTCCATGAAAGAATCCTCTTCTTGATCCTCATCCATATCTTCCTCTTCCTCTTTGGTCTCCATTTTTTTTATCACGAGGATGGTAGGTGTTATCTCCTTTTTGGTTTTGGTTGTTACTGGATCCTTCAGTCTTCTTTTGTTCTTCACAATTTCCTCCATATGACTGTCTACTAGTCTTTCCTCCATGACCTCCACCTCTTTGCTTGCTTTCAAACCTTTTATTCAACTTTTCTTCTACCTTCAAAGCAAATTGATATGCATCTTCAATGGTCGACATTCCTACCAGACTCAACTCCTCTTGAATACTTGGCTTTAACCCATTTATATAAAGGGAAACTTTCTCCTTGTTGGCCTCAAAATGGCCTATTCTGATCAGGACATGGTAGAATTATTTTGTATACTCCTTGAAAAAATTTCCTACTTGTTTCATCCCTTGCATCTTCTTCAACAAATCTAGCTCATAGTCCACAGGAATGAACTTTCTTTTTAATTTGTCCACCATTCGGTCCCATCTTGTTATTTTCTCTTTTCCTCTTCGATTTCTTTCTAGTTGTACCTCTTTCCACCAAATATTTGCATGACCCTTTAGCTTGGTCTTTGTAAATTTGACCCTCTCAGGATCTTCCACCTCCTCATACTCAAAGTACTCCATATCATTGATCCAATCAATCAACTCTTATGGGTTAAGGTTGTTGGATGTTGTGGTGTTTTGTTGATATGTGGTTTTCATTGATGTCAACATTATTAGAATTGTTGCATTAGAAGCTATATATGTTGAGGATATTTTGAAAATTGTAATAAGAAGTGCTATAGGTTGTCAGTGGTGAAGTGAAGTTCTTTCCGTTTGTGTGATCAGTAAGTTGTTGTTCAGAGGTTGTGGACTAAATGGTTTCTTTTTGAGTATATCTAGTTTATCCATGTTAAGTTTTAGAGATCCGTGTGAAGATTTTATCAAGTTATAAAGATTTGTATTCTGACAGTTTTTTTGTTACTCCAGTTTGTGTTCTTGAATGAAGATCATGTGATTTCAGTAAGTTCAGTTGTTGTGGATGCTTCTCTGGTGTTTCATGATGCTTGTGGATGTTTCTAGTTCATGTTCTATCTATGTTGCATGTCTACATTGATCGTTGTGCTTGTGATTCGAGACTTTCTCTTTTGTGTTCATGTTTTTCATGTTCTTGGCCGAAAAGGTATTGAAGTGTGTTGTGGATCTTTGAGGAGTAATTAATTAAAGTGGTTCATGTTTGAGGATGTTATTTTTGGTCTTCACTATGTTGTGGTTGACCTTGGTTGATTTGCATGAAGATCATGTGATTTTAGTAAGTTCAGTTTTTTCGGATGCTTCTCTAGTGTTTCATGATGCTTGTGGATGTTTCTAGTTCATGTTCTATCTATGTTTCATGTCTACATTGATTGTTGTGCTTGTGATTCGATACTTTCTCTTTTGTGTTCATGTTTTTCATGTTCTTGGTCGAAAAGGTATTGAAGTGTGTTGTGGATCTTTGAGGAGTAATTAATTGAAGTGGTTCATGTTTGAGGATGTTATTTTTGGTCTTCACTATGTTGTGGCTGACCTTGGTTGATTTGCATGATTAATATTTATTTGTTTTGGGCTGGTTGTTTGTAATTATTTTATTATCTCTTTATGGCTGACTTGGAGCGATGTAATCTCTTGTTGCGAATATATAAGAGAATTTTTTTTATCATTTGGAAGAGTATGAGATAGAGAGGATGCAAAGTGCATGAGTCTTGTGTGTGAATAAATTTCAGATCATTCAAAGGCAGAGCAAAGAGTGAAGAAGAGTGAAGAAGAGTGGAGAAGAGTGAAGAAGTGTTCATGTGCTTAACCAAAACTATAACCAGGCATTAGGAGATGTTATTTTCTCAGTTCAAAATCTGATGGATTTAATCAAAACCTTTTTGTAAGACAACGTGTCTTCCTTTGGGCAGTAAGCCTATTTGTATTTGAGCAGTGAGCTCTAGGCAGTGTGCTTGAATGCATGTGCATTCCCCATTCATATTCTCTTATACTTTTAACAGGGTATAATCTTGTGGACTGACCTCCACCATGGGTTTTCCCCTAATAGGGTTTCCACATAAAAATATTGGTGTTATATGTGCTTCTAATGTTTTGTTCATTTATGCTTTCATGATTAATGATCAAATCTAAGAATAAGGTTAATAAGTTGAATAAGTTTGAAATTTGGTGACAACTGATTCACCCCCCCCCCCTCTCATCAGTTTCCTGCCCTTGTGTTGTCAACAATTGGTATCAGAGCTTGTGGTTCCTTGGAAGAAGTTTAACAGCTTGAGGTGATTTGGGATGGAAACTTATAAGAAAGATAGTCCTAGATTTGATGGAACAATTTATTCTTTGTGGAAGACTCGAATGGAGTGCCATCCGAGATGCATTGGTGAACCCTACTAGAGCATTACAAGTAATAGATATGTTATTCCATCGAATAGTACTTATGTTGAGTATAATATTAGGGATAAGGAGGAATTTTTGAGTGCTTTGACTGATACTAAGTTGACAAATGTGATGGATCTGAAGGCTGCTTATGAGATCTGGAAAAAGTTGGAGACCTTGTATGAAGGTGATGCAAATGTGAAGATTGCTAAGCTACAAAGTTTGAAAGGGAAATATGAAAACTTGAAAATAGGTGATGATGACAATGTTACTACTTTCATGCAAAGAGTGAATGAACTTGTGTGTGGTATCAAATGTGTTGGTGGACAGATAGATGAATCAGAGATTGTTGCTAAAGTGCTTAGATCCTTGCCTGATTCCTACAAAGTCAAGGCTAGTGCTATTGAAGAGCTTTGAATTGTGAAAAATGTCACTAGAGATATGTTGATTGGTAAGATTACTATTTTTGAGTTGAGTGAATTCAGTGATGCCCTTCCTAAGGTTGAATCTGCATTCAAGGCTACTACTTCTGGAAGAGATAGACAGAGATATGATTCGGGTGAAAGTTCATCAAGAAAGACATTCAAGTATGAGGATGAAATGAGACAACTCAATGAAGAAGAAAGAGAGCTTGAAGAACTTGAAGCATTGATTGTGAAAAGAGAAGCTAGAGGACAAGGTAAGTATAAGGGGAAGTTTCCTATTAAATGTTTCTCTTGCAATAAGATAGCTCATTTTTCATCAAGGTGTCCTGAGAGAGTTTCCAAGCCAAGATTTAACAAGCCTAAATTCCAAAAGAAGTGTTACTATGCAGTTGATGAAGGTGTGACAGATGATGAATCTGACAAAGGAAATGTAAGTGAAGATGAATTTGTGTTTATTGTATCAAGGAAAATAATCATGTGTCTACTAAATCTGCTAGTTGTACAAATGTGGAGAAATCCCTGGCTGCTTGATTTGAAGAGAAAGATGAATGGGTAATTGATAGTGGTTGTTCTCATCATATGACAGGAGATAAAAGTAAGTTTGTAAATTTGGAGAAGTATGATGGTGGTGTTGTAAGATTTGGTGATAATACAACTAGTGTGATCCATGGAAGAGGATGCATTTATCTTGATGGTAAGCATAACACTGATGATGTCTTGTATGTAGAAGGTTTGAAGTATAATCTTTTAAGTGTTGGAAAAATGGTTGATAAGGGATACAATCCTCAGTTCATGGATGGTAAGTGCAAAATATTGGAAAATTCTAGAAATGTGATTTCATCAGGTACAAAAATAAAAGGTAATATTTTCTACCTGAGTGTTGCTAGTAAAAGTTGTTTGATTGCTCAAATTGATGAAAGTTGGTTGTGACATAGGAGAATGTGTCATGTTAAATTTTATAATATTGTCAAGATAATTTCCACTAAGGTTGTGAGAGATCTTCCTAAGCTGATGAAACCTACTAATGCCATATGCAAAGAATGTTAGTTAGGAAAGCAAACAAGAATTTCATTTCGGAGTAAACAACAAAATTCAAATGGATTGTTGGATCTTGTGCATACTAATTTGTGTGGTCCTGCTAGAACTAGAAGTTTACAAGGATAAAAATACTTCATGTTGCTTATTGATGACTATTCAAGGATGATGTGGGTTACTTTCTTAAGATAGAAATCTGAAGCTCTAGAAAAGTTTAAGATCTTTAAGGCTATGGTTGAGATACAGACAAGTTTGAAAATTAAGTGTCTGAGATCAGATAGAGGTGGTGAATTCACTTCAGATGAGTTTAATTCTTTTTGTGAAGAGCATGGAATAAAGAGACAGTTAATTGCACTGCAGACCCCTCAACAAAATGGATTTGTGGAAAGGAAGAATAGAACAGTTCTAGATGTTGCTAGAACCATGATGTTGGAAGGAAATGTACCTCATATCTATTGGAGAGAAGTTGTGAGTACTTTTTTGTACACACTTAACCAGGTACAAATCAAAGGTGATACTGGTAAGACTCATTTTGAGCTATGTACTAGTCAAAATCCTACTATTAGATATTTCAAGATATTTGGAAGCAAGTGTTATATCAAAAGAGATGAAGATATAGGAAAGTTTGATGCTAGGAGTGATGAAGGAATCTTTCTAGGTTATGCTACTAAAAGTAAGGCTTGTCGGTGTTACAATAAGAGATTGAAGAAAATGGTTGAAAGTGCAAATGTTAAGGTTGATGAAGACATAGCTACACCATCCAGAACCTGTGGATATGAATCTGATGATCAGAATGACAGTACAAACAAAGGTTACAACTCAAGTCAAGTCCAAATCATTTCAGTGAATCAAGAAGATCAAGAGGAAGGAGAAACTGATGGAAGAACAAAAGAGAGATCAGAAGATCCTAAAGTTGAAGAACATTCTAAGAAGACTCTAAGGTATGTAAGTTTGAATAATTTAGAAAAACAAATCATAGGTGATAAGAACAAAGGCGTCTAGACTAGGAGAAATATTGCAAAGGAATATTGTTTGATTTCAAAGAATGAGCCTAACAATGTGAATGAAGCATGCAAAGATGAACATTGGGTTGAAGCAATGAAAGAGGAACTACAACAAATTGAAAAGAATGATACATGGATTCTTGTTCCCAAACCTAAGGATAAGAATGTGATTGGAACTAAATGGGTCTTTAGAAATAAACTAAATGAACAAGGTGAAGTGGTTAGAAAAAAAGAAAGACTAGTATGTAAGGGATATTCACAGATGGAAGTTATTGATTATGAAGAAACCTTTGCCCCCTGTTGCTAGAATTGAAGTTGTGAGATTGTTTCTTGCTTATGTTTCCTACAAAAACTACAAATTTTATCAAATGGATGTCAAGTCTTCTTTTCTAAATGGTGAATTGGAAGAAGAGGTGTATGTTGAACAACCTAATGGATTCCAGTTGACTGATCAGGGAGATATGGTTTTTCAATTAAAGAAAGCATTGTATGGACTCAAACAAGCCCCTACAGCATGGTATGCCAGATTAGATAAGTACTTGGTGAAGCTTGGATTTAAAAAAGGTATTGTTGATAATAATTTGTATTTCAAGAATGATGATAAAGATTTGATTGTGGAAGTTTTTGTTGATGATATCATATTTGGAGGAGATGATAGCTTGTGTATGAATTTTGTCAATGAGATGCATAATGAGTTTGAGATGTCAATGATTGGAGAGATGAAATTCTTCTTGGGATTGAAAATTAATCAGTTAGATAAAGGGATCTTTATATCTTAGTCCAAGTATGTGAAAGAATTGCTAAAGAAATTTGGTATGGAAGATTCAAAGCCTGTTGGTACACCCATGGTGACCAGATGCAAGTTGACAACTGATGATGATTCTCCAAAGGAAAATTAGACTAGATACAGATCAATGATTGGTGGATTGCTTTATTTAACTCAAGCTAGGCCTAATATCATGAATGATGTATCTATTGTTGCAAGATTTCAAGTTGATCCTAAAGAATCGCATGTGACTGTTCTAAAGAGTATTTTCAGATACTTGAAGGGGACAGTTGATTTTGGTCTATGGTATCCTAAAGATGATGATCTTACTTTGAGTACCTTTATTGATGTTGATTGCATAGGAGATGTGAATGATAGGAAAAGTACTAGTGGTGGATCATTTTTCTTGGAAAAGAAGCTAATTTCATGGTTAATCAAAAAGAAGAATGTTATTTCTTTATCTACTGCATAGGAAAAATACATTGCTACTGCTAATAATTGTACTCAAGTGTTGTGGATGAAGAAGATGTTGAAGGATATTGGAGTTGTGTATGATGAACCTATTGCTATATTCTATGATAACTCAAGTGATATTAACATTTCTAAGAATATGGTGTTGCATTTCAAGACCAAGCATATATCTATCAAGTTTCACTTTTTGAGAGAGAAAGTAAGTGAAAAGGAAGTTAGATTGGAGTATGTTCCTACTAAGGAGCAAATTGAAAACATATTTACCAAGCCATTGCCTAAGGATACTTTTGAGTATCTCAGAAGGGAGTTAGGTGTGATTACCCCTCCTAATCATAACTAAGGATGCATTGATTTGCATCAATCCATGCATCCCATGATCATATTTTGTTTTTGATTGATGTTGTGGTTGTTGCTACTCAGGGGGAGTAGTCAGATGTTCAGATGTTTAGATGTTCATATGTTCAGGTATCCAGATATTTGGTTCAGAGCTTGTATAGAAGAGATCTTTGACATTGATGTCAAAGGGGAAGAAGAGCAATGTGAAAAATCTTTGTGGGGATAAGAGTTGAGGAAAGAAGAGTCAGAACCTAAGGAGGAGTAAGCATAGTTGTGTTGATGGTATTTTTCACATCATGTGTTTCCATCAATGCCAAAGGGGGAGATTGTTGGATGTTGTGGTGTGTTGTTGATATTTGGTTGTCATTGATGTCAACACTATTAGCATTGTTGCATTAGAAGCTATATATGTTGAGGATATTGTGAAAATTGTAATAAGAAGTACTACATGTTGTCAGTGGTGAAGTGAAGTTCTTTCTATTGGTGTGATCAGTATGTTGTTGTTCAGAGGTTGTGGACTAAAGGGTTTCTTGTTGAGTATATCTAGTTTATCCACGTCAATTTTTAGAGATCCGCATGAAGATTTGATCAAGTTATGAAGATTTGTATTTTGACAATATTTATGTTACTTCAGTTTGTGTTCCTAAATGATCATGTGATTTCAGTAAGTTTAGTTGTTGTGGATACTTCTCTAGTGTTTCATGATGCTTTTGGATGTTTCTAGTTCATGATCTATCTGTGTTGCACATTTGCATTGATCATTGTGCTCGTGATCTGATATTTTCTCTTGCATGTTCATGTTTTTCATGTTCTTGGCCGACAAGGTATTGAAGCATGTTGTGGATCTTTGAGGAGTAATTAATTGAAGTGGTTCATGTTTGAGGATGTCATTTTTGGTCTTCATTATGTTGTAGCCAACCTTGGTTGATTCACATGATTAATATTTATTCATTTTGGGCTGATTGTTTGTAATTATTTTATTATCTCTTTATGGCCGACTTGTAGCGATGTAATCTCTTGTTGCGGAAATATAAGAGCAATTGTTTTATCATTTGGAAGAGTATGAGATAGAGAGTATGTGAAGTGTATGAGTCCTATGTGTGAATAAATTTCAGATCATTTGAAGGAAAAGCAAAGAGTGAAGAAGAGTGAAGAAGAGTGGAGAAGAGTGAAGTGTTCATGTGCTTAACTGGAACTGGAACTGTAACCAGGTATTAGCAGATGTTATTTTCTCAGTTCAAAATCTGATGGATTTAATTAGAACCTTTATGTAAGATTGTGTGTCTTCCTTTGGGCAGTAAGGCTATTTGTATTTGAGCAGTGTGCCTGAATGCATGTGCATTCCCCATTCATATTCTCTTATACTTTTAACAGGGTATAATCTTGTGGACTGACCTCCACCATGGTTTTTCCCCTAACAAGGTTTCCACATAAAAATATTGGTGTTATGTGTGCTTTTGATGTGTTGTTCATTTATGCTTTCATGATTAATGATCAGATCTGAGGATAAAGTTAATAAGTTGAATAAGTTTGAAATTAGGTGACAAACAATTCATCCCCACGCTCTCAATTGATTGCCCTTGTGTTGCCAACAAAGGTTCCCAGAAAATGTAGAAACATCAATATTTGGCCTTTTCCCAATCTTAGAGATGGCCTTACATAATCTAACTTACTCTAGATCTACTACATCTTGTTCTTCTTCACACTATTCCTCATTTTCAGCTTCATCTTCACTTTCATCTCCTCTTCTTGGCTCAAACCCTCGGCACAACTCCTCTTGCAATGCTTGAACTTGTCTCTATAGGGCTCTAAAACCCGCTTCTAGTACAATAACATTTATTCCACCACCACAATTTCTTCATTGAGGAATTTTAATCACTTTTTTGAGAAAAACCACAACCACAAGTCTTGGTGCAAACTACCTCACATTTGATGATCTATTTACACACTCAGAAAAACCCACTCTTATACCACTTGATGAGGGATACACTGCCCAAAACCCATACAAAACTCAACAATAGATATGAACACAGAAGATGTGAGACAAAAAATAACCCACTTTCAATTATTTTTAGAAAATGAAACTAAAAATTCAGAGCTAACAATGCTACAGCCTCATGGGCTTGATTCATTACAACAAAATCAATTCTAAAAGAAAATCTATTATTCGAAGCCACAATTTGCACTAATGGAGCCACCTTCTACAACCCCCACTTAACCCTTTTATTTTACCCAATAACCACCCTAGAATGTTCTAGAAAGTGTAACTTTCCCTTTTGTTTTGGCGCCAAAATCTTGCCATTTGATTTCTTGCCTCAAAAGATATTTTAATGAAATTCACTTTTTAGTGTGGCAACTTCTCGGGACCACAACTTTTGATCCAACCGTATGATTTTCAATTGTAATATATCATTGGAAAGCTTTTGAAGAGATCTACAAAAATATTTTACTAAATATGAAAGATCGGAAATCTTGCACCTTATTCTGGGGCTTTGAAGGGCCTCAATTTTTAGTTTTAAACTTCATTGGAGAAATTCCCTAGGATGAAAATTTAGTATCTTCCAAATAGTACAATATTTTGAGATGATTCTTTCACCAAAATTTTTTTTTTCCAATTTCACTCCTTGGGGTCAATTTCCATGTCCATACAACCCAAATAGGTCAACTTAATAAAAATAGCAAGTGACTATTTTTGGTTGTTTCAAACTTCTAACTATCCCAAAGACTGCATGAGTCACCATGGGCCCCAAGACAAATAAGGAAACTACAAACAAATGAAAATACAATATTTTTGGTGATGTAAGATTTCCCTTACACCATTGGATGCTCTTGCATCAAACACCCAGGGTAATTTGCTAAGGTGTGACAGGGAAACCAAGACGGTTAACCTCAGCTTTAGATAACAATGATGAATATTCAACAGGCCTTCCTTTGCATTTCATCAAGTACTCTGCATATTGCCTATTTCTTGTGCTTCTACCCACACGACTATTCAAAATTTCTTCTATCTCTTCCTTTTCTGACATAGGTGTCGAAATGTTCCACTATGCCTCTATTAATTCATTCTCCTTAACTCCTTCATGATATTCTATCAAATCATTAATGTTAAACATAGGTGAAACATGGATTTCATTGGGTGAATCTACCTCATATGCATTTCTTGAATCATGCTTCTTTAGGATCTTGCATGGTCCAAATTTCTTCATCTTTAACTTCTTGTATGTACCAACTGGAAACCTCTCCTTTCATAAATGAACCATGACTTCATCTCCTACCTAAAACTCCTTATTCCTCCTTTTCTAATATGCCTTAGCCTTATACTGAGAGTTCATCTTATTGATATGTTTCTTCACCTCTTCATTCAAATTCTTCAAGTGCTTAGAAAAATCTTTAGCCTCAGCACTACTCTTCTCTCCTTTGTCCATCTTCCTCAACTCAGAAACATTCCTCAAACTACTCCCATATACAATCTGGAATGGGGATTTTCCAGTACTCCTTTTGATAGAATTGTTATAAGAAAATTTTGTCTATGGTAAAATCAAATCTCATCCCTTAGATTTATCTCCTACTAAGCATCTTAGCAGGTTACCCAAACTCCTATTCACCACCTCTATTTGTCCATCAATCTATGGATGGTGTGTAGAACTAAACTTCAAATTAGTCTTCAACTTCTTCCACAATGTCCTCCAAAAATACCCAATAAACTTGGTATCTCGATTTGAAACTATGCTCTTTGGTAGACCATGTAGTCTCACCACCTCTCTCAAAAATAATTCTGCAACATGAACAACATCACTAGTCTTATGACATGGAATGAAGTGTTCCATCTTCGAAAATCTATCCACCACCACAAATATGGAATCATGCCCTCTTTTTTTCCTTGGTAAACCAAGAACAAAATCCATACTAGTGTCCTCCCATGGCCTCTCAAGTACAGGTAATGGTTGATACAATCCAGTATTTTGACTTGTTCCTTTTTCCATCTGACATACTCTGCAACTTTGTACAAACTTCTTCACATCTTGTTGCAACTGAGGCCAATAGTATCGCTCACCAATAATAGCAATGGTCTTATCTTGAATGAATTTTCCAACTAATTGTGGGCAACCCAAGGGAAAACAACTGAGAGGGGGGGTGAATCAATTGTCACCGAATTCTAAACATATTCAACTTATTAACCTTAATTTCAGATCTGATCATTAATCATGAAATCATAAATGAACAACACATTAGAATCACACATAACACCAAGATTTTTTACATGGAAACCCTGTTAGGGGAAAAACCACAGTGGAGTTCAATCCACAAGATTATACCCTATTAAAAGTATAAGGAAATATGAATGGGGAATGCACATGTATTTAGGCACACTACATAGATCTCATTGCTCAAATACAACAAGGCTTACTGCCCAAGGAAGACACACTGTCTTATAGACAGATTTGAATTAAAACCATCTGGATTTGAACTAAGAAAATAACATCTGCTAATGCTTGGTTACCATTCTGGTTAAGCACATGAACACTTCTTCACTCTTTTTCACTCTCTACTCTACCTTTGAATGATCTGAAATTTATTCACACACAGGACTCACACACTTTGCATTCACACCTCTTCCACACTTCAAACAATCGCTCTTATATATCCGCAACAAGAAATTACATCGCTATAAGTCAGCCACAAAAAGATAATAAAATAATTACAAACAGTCGACCCAAAACAAATAAATATTATTCATGCAAATCAACCAAGGTCATCCATAACATAGTGAAGACCGAAAACATCTCCAACATGAAAACACTTCAATTAATTTCTCCTCAAAGATCCACAACACGCTTCAGCACCTTGTCAGCCAAGAACATGAAAAACATGAACACGCAAGAGAAAATATCGAATCACGAGCACAACGATCAATGCGGATGTACCACAAAGATAGAGAATGAACTAGAAACATCCACAAGCATCATGAAACACCAGATAAGCATCCATAGCAACTAAACTTACTGAAATCATAGAATCTTCAATCAAGAACACTAACTGAAGCGACAGAAAAACTATTAGAATGAAAATCACCATAACTCGATCAACTCTTCATGCAGATCTCTAAAATTCAACATAGATAAACTAGAAATAATCAACAAGAAACCCTTTATTCCACAACCTTAGAAAAGCAATGTACTGAACACACCGACAAAAAGAACTTCACTTCATCACTGATAACCTGTAGCACTTCTTATTACAATTTTCACAATATCCTTGACATATACAGCTTCTAATGCAAAAATGCTAATAGTGTTGACATCAATGACAACCACATATCAACAACACAACCACAACATCCAACAATATCCCCCTTTGGCATTGATGGAAACACATGATGTGAAAAATACCATCAACACAACTACGCTTACTCTTCCTTTAAGCTCTGACTTTTCTTTCCTCACATGATCTTCTCCCCAGATAATCAATAATTTTTTTTTCACATTACTCTTCTCCCCCTTTGACATCAATGAAAAATATCTCTTCAATACAAGCTTTGAACCACATATCTGAACTTCTGAATATTTGAACATCTAACCACTCCCCGTGAGTAGTAGCCACCACAACATCAACCCAGATCAAAATGATCATGAAATGCACGGATTGATGCAATGCAATGCATCTTAGTTCTAATTAGAAGTGTTAATCACCCCTAACTTCCCTCTGAGATACTCAAAAGTATTCTTAGGCAACGGCTTTGTAAAGATATCTGCAATCTACTTCTTAGTAGGCACATACTCCAATCTGAATTCCTTTTCACTTACCTTCTCTCTCAAAAAGTGAATATGCTTGGTCTTTGAATGTAGCACCGTATTCTTAGAAATTTTAATAGCACTTGACTTATCATAGAATATAACAATAGGCTCATCACACAAAACTTTGATATCCTTCAACATTTGTTTCATCCATAGTACTTGAGTACAATTATTAGCAGCAACAATGTATTATGCCTCTACAATAGATAAAGAAATAACATTTTGCTTCTTACTCAACCATGAAATCAACTTCTTTCCCAAGAAAAATGCTCCACCACTAGTAATTTTCATGTCATTCACATCTCCTTCCCAATCAGCATCAGTAAAGGCATTCAAAGTAAGATCACCATCTTTAGGATACCATAGACCAAAATCAACTGTCCCTTTCAAGTATCTGAAAATTCTCTTCACAGCAGTCACGTGAGATTCTTTAGGATCACCTTGAAATATTACAACAATGCATACAACATTCATGATATCAGGCCTAGTTTGAGTCAAATAAAGCAATCCACCAATCATTGATCTATATCATGTTTGATTTTCTTTCAGAGAATCATTATCAGTGGTCAACTTGCATCTAGTCACCATGGGTGTACCAACAGGATTTGAATCTTCCATACCAAATTTCTTCAGCAATTCCTTCACATACTTGGACTGAGATATTAAAATCCCTTTATCTAATTGAGTAATTTGTAATCCCAAGAATAATTTCATCTCTCCAATCATTGACATTTCAAATTCATTATGCATCTCATTAGCAAACTTCATGCACAAGCTATCATCTCCTCCAAATATGATATCATCAACAAAAATTTCCACAATCAAATAGTACCTTTGTTAAATCCAAGTTTCACCAAATACTTATCCAATTTTGCATACCATGCTCTAGGGGCTTGCTTAAGACCATACAATGATTTCTTCAATCGACACACCATATCTTCCTGATCAATCAACTAGAATCCATCAGGTTTCTCAACATATACCTCTTCTTCCAATTCGCCATTTAGAAAAGCAGACTTGACATCCATTTGATAAACCTTGTAGTCTTTATAAGTAGCATAAGCAAGAAACAATCTCATAGCTTCAATTCTAGCAACAGGGGCAAAGGTTTCTTCAAAATCAATACCTTTCATTTGAGAATATTCTTTACAAACCAATCTTGCTTTGTTTCTAACCACTTCACCACGTTCATTCAGTTTGTTTCTAAAGACCCATTTAGTTCCAATTACATTCTTATCCTTAGGTTTGGGAACAATAATCCATGTATTATTCTTCTCAATTTGTTGCAATCCATCTTTCATTGCTTCAACCAATGCTCATCTTTGCATGCTTCATTCACATTGTTAGGCTCAGTCTTTGAAATCAAACAATATTCTTCTACAATTTTCCTCCTAGTCTAGACACCTTTGTTCTTATCACCTATGATATGATTCGCTGAATGATTCAATCTCACATACCTCAAAGTCTTCTTAGAATTTTCAACTTCAAGCTCTTCTAATCTCTCTTTTGTTCTTCCATTAGTTTCTCCTTCTTCTTGATTTTCTTGATTCACCGAAATGATTTGAACTTGACTTGTAGTCTGACCTTGCTTTCCTTTGCTTGTACTGTCATTCTAATCATCAGAATCATATCCACAGGTTCTGGATAGTGCAGTTATGACCTCATCAATCTTAACATTTGTACTTTCAACCATTTTCTTCAATATTTTGTTGTAACATTGGTAGGCCTTACTTTTAGTAGTGTAACCTAGAAAGATTCCTTCATCACTCCTAGCATCAAACTTTCCTATATCTTCATCTCTTTTGATATAACACTTGCTTCCAAATATTTTAAAATATCTAATAGTAAGCTTTTGACCAGTCCATAGTTCAAAAGGAGTCTTACCAGTATCGCCTTTGATTTGTACCCGATTAGGTGTGTACATAGCAATACTCATAGCTTCTCTCCAATAGATATGAGGCATATTTCCTTCCAACATCATGGTTCTAGCCGCATCTAGAACTATTATGTTCTTCCTTTCCACAACTCCATTCTGTTGAGGGGTCCACGGTGCAGATAACTGTCTCTTTATTCCATGCTCTTCACAAAAAGAATTAGACTCACCAGAAGTGAATTCACCGCCTCTATTTGATCTCAAACACTTAACCTTCAAACCAATCTTTGTCTCAACCATAGCCTTAAAGATCTTTAACTTTTCTAGAGCTTCATATTTCTCCCTTAAGAAAGTAGCCCATATCATCCTTGAATAATCATCAATAAGCAACATGAAGTATCTATAACCTTGCAAACTTCTATTTTTAGCAGGACCACACAAATCAGTATGCACAAATTCCAACAATCCATTTGATTTTTGTTGTTTACTTCGAAATTAAATTATTTTTTGCTTTCCTAACTGACATTCTTTGCATATGGCATTAGTAGGTTTCATCAACTTAGGAAGTTCTCTCACAAATTTAGTGGAACTTATCTTGAAAATGTTATCAAAGTTAACATGACACATTCTCCTATGTCATAACCAACTCTCATCAACTTAAGCAATCAAACAAATTTTACTAGCAACATTTAGATGAAAGATATTAACTTTCGTTTGTGTACTTGATGCAATCACATTTCCAAAATTTCCCAATATTTTTCACTTACCATCCATGAACTAAAGATTGTATCCCTTCTCAACCATTTGACCAACACTCAAAAGATTATGCTTCAAACCTTCAACATACAAGACATCATTAGTGTTATGCTTACCATAAAGAGAAATGCATCCTCTTCCATGGATCACACCAGTTGTGTTATCACCAAATCTCACAACACCACCATCATACTTCTCCAAATTCAAAAACTTACTTTTATCTCCTGCCATATGATGAGAACAACCACTGCCAATTACCCATTCATCTTTCTCTTCAACTCAAGCAGCTAGGGATTTCTCCACATTTGTAAAACTAGCAGATTCAGTAGACACGGGATTATTTTCCTTGATAGCAATAAACCCAAATTCATCTTCGCTTGCATTTCCTCTGTCAGATTCATCATCTATTACACCTTCATCAACAACATAGTAGCACTTCTTTTGGAATTTAGGCTTGTTAAAGCTTGGCTTGGAAACTCTCTCAGGACACCTTGATGCAAAATGACCAATCTTATTGCAAGGGAAACATTTAATAGGAAAATTTCCCTTATACTTACCTTGTCCTCTAACTTCTCTTTTCACAATCAATGCTTCAAGTTCTTCAATCTCTATTTCTTCTTCATCCAGCTATTTCATTTCATCCTCATAGTCGAATTTATTTCTTGATGAACTTTCACCTGGATCGTATCTTTTTCTATCTCTTCCAGAAGTAGTAGCCTTAAATGCATATTCAACCTTAGGAAGGGTATCACCAAATTCACTCAACTCAAAAGCAGTAAGCTTACCAATCAACATATCTCCGGTGACATTTGTCACATTTTGGATTTCTTAAATAGCACTAGCCTTGACTTTGTAAGAATTAGGAAAACATCTAAGCACTTTAGCAACAATCTCTAATTCATCTATCTATCCACCAAGACATTTGATACCACACACAAGTTCATTTACTCTTTGCATGAAAGTAGTAACATTTTCATCATCACCCATTTTCAACTTTTCATATTTTCCTTTCAGAATTTGTAGCTTATCAATCTTCACATTTGCATCACCTTCATACAAGGTCTCCAACTTCTTCTCGATCTCATAAGAAATCTTCAAATCCATCACATTTTTCATCTCAATATCAATCAAAGCACTCAACAATGCCTCCTTATCCTTGATATTATATTCAGCATCCCTGATCTCAGCAGAAGTAGTAGGACCATTCTGTGGAATAACATATATATTTTTTGTAATGCTCCAATAGGGTTTACCAATGCATTTCAGATGGCACTCCATTCAATCTTTCCATAGAATAATTTGTTGCATCAAATCTAGGATTGTCCTTCTTATAAGTCACCATCCCGGATCACCTTAAGTTGTTAAAATTCTTCCAAGGAACCACAAGCTCTGATACCAATTGTTGGAAACTCAAGGGAAAACAACTGAGAGGGGGAGTGAATCAATTGTCACTGAATTCTAAACTTATTCAACTTATTAACCTTAATTTTAGATCTGATCATTAATCATGAAATCATAAATGAACAACACATCAGAATCACACATAACACCAAGATTTTTTATGTGGAAACCCTGTTAGGGTAAAAACCATGGTGGAGGTCAATCCACAAGATTATACTCTATTAAAAGTATAAGGAAATATGAATGGGGAATGCACATGCATTCAAGCACACTGCCTAGAGCTCACTTCTCAAATACAACAAGGCTTACTTCCTAAGGAAGAAACATTGTCTTACAGAAAGATTCAGATTAAAACCATCTGGATTTGAACTGAGAAAATAGCATTTGTTAATGCCTAGTTACAGTTCTAGTTAAGCACATGAACACTTCTTCACTCTTCTTCACTCTATGCTCTGCCTTTGAATGATCTAAACTTTATTTTCACACAGGACTCATACACTTCACATTCACACCTCTTCCACACTTTAAAAAATCACTCTTATATATCCACAACAAGAAATTACATCGCTATAAGTCGGCCACAAAAAGATAATAAAATAATTACAAACAGTCTACCCAAAACAAATAAATATTATTCATGTGAATCAACCAAGTTCATTCATAACATAGTGAAGACCGAAAACAACATCTCCAACATGAAAACACTTCAATTAATTTCTCCTCAAAGATCCACAACACGCTTCAACACCTTGTTGGCCAAGAACATGAAAAACATGAACACACAAGAGAAAATCTTGAATCACAAGCACAACGATCAATGCAAATGTGCCACAAAGATAGAAAAAAAACTAGAAACATCCACAAGCATCATGAAACACCAGAGAAGCATCTGCAGCAACTGAACTTACTGAAATCACATAATCTTCAATCAGGAAGACTAACTTAAGTGACAAAAAAATTGTTAGAATGAAAATCACAATAACTATATCAACTCTTCATGTGGATCTCTAAAATTCAATGTGGATAAAATAGACATACTCAACAAGAAACCCTTTAGTCCACAACTTCAAAACAACAACATACTAAACACGCCGACAAAAAGAACTTCACTTCATCACTGACAATCTATAGCACTTCTTATTACAATTTTCTCAATATCCTTGACATATACAGTTTCTAATGCAATAATTCTAATAGTTTTGACATCAATGGCAACCACATATCAGCAACACAACCACAACATTCAACACTAATCCTCTACTATTTTTTCCTTGATCAGGTTCTCTCTTATGGAACTCCTTCGAATGCACAATTGATTTCCTCGAAACAGCATACCATCATGGATTATAAAATCCAACCATATCATCCTATCCAAAGTGATAGGCTCCATGCAAGCTCTCCAATACTCTACAAAATTAGTATCCTCAAGATACAAGCTCTTGATTTCATTGAACTCAACAACTTCAATCTGCATTTCTACTAACAAATTTTTCCTCCTACTTAAGGCATTTGCAACTCTATTAGATCTTCCACTCCTATGCTTCAAAACAAGCGTATAACTTTGCAAAAATTCAAGCCATTTCAAATTTATTTGATTCAACTTCCCTTGACTATTCAAATCGATGTAGGAGCATCCTTGGTTCTTGGCAATCTTGCATCAACCAAAAAAAAATTCTTTCAGTTTTTTTCTTGTTCAATTCAAGTTGGCAGATTCAGTGTTTCTTCATATTTTCTCACTAGACCCTATGGATCTACATTTTAATCGTGGACATGTTCATTTTCCTTATTCCAATATTTGAGCATGATTGGATGTTTTTCCAGCAAGTTATCGATTTTGGATTTGATGGCAATTTTTTGAACCGACACTAGAATAATTTTCAAGCCCAATGGTTAATTTGATCGTTGGTGGATCATCCCCATAACGTATAGATCTCGACGGTGTGATTTTAATTATTTCATGGAGTGTCCCCAACCTTGATTATAGGTCCATACTTCATCCTATGCATTCATCGAGGAGTAATTCAAATGTGAGCCCAACCTATTCATGTGCATGTTACATTTTCTTTCATTGGAGATTTTAATCATCTTTGGCCGAGCAGATGATTCTAGATCCCTAGATGTGGTATAAATCATTGTAATATGTCATTAGGAACTAGCATGAGAAATATAGGTCTGATATGTTAGAATTCAACTTGCATTAAGGAGAATATAGGATGTTGTATTTATGAACTTGTTACATCAGGCCTGTGAGCCGAATCTGTAAGCCCAGATGTTGTCAGTCGAATGTAATTGAAATTTTAGTTAATGAGCATGTTTTAATCTACATTTTCCTCCATATCCTATGTTGCTTATATTGTGTTACACTTGTTGCACAGTCTAGGTTGTTCTATTTGAGGACCCTCCTATCGTGGTTGCACCAGATTGGTATTATAGCGAGATTCAATCGGTGACAGATCACTAGAATTTGCGGAGTCTTGTTGAATATTTTTTGTGGGGTGGTGGACTATGTATCCGACCTGTAGCTACAAAGTACTTGTGTAAAGATGGTAGGAAGAATAAATGTTAGATGAAATGGAGCGTGTGGAAATGTAGACCCAACTTTGATGGAGATGTTGAGAGGAATTATTTCCAGATTAGATGTCGTTGAAATGGACCAGAGGAGAGGTCAACCAGTTGATGATGTGAGTGATGAAGAGGTAGAAGATCAAGAAGAAAGAGTAAGAGAAGATCAACCTAGCCTGGATCAGGGAGAGGAGAGGTTGATAAGAGCCCTAACTAGAGTGCATACAAAACCACATTTCACTCCACCGGATTATAATGGTAAGTTGGATTCAGAAGAATTACTAGATTGGATAACAGAGATGGAAAAGTATTTTGATTTTGAAGGTAGCACTGAAGACAAGAAGGTGAAATTTTCTTGTACAAAGTTGAAAGGACATGCATCCCTTTGGTGGGAACATTTGCAGATAGATAGATAAAGAAGAGTAAAGGAGAAGATAATATCATGGGATCGGATGGTGAAAAAGTTGAAAACAAAGTTTATGCCATCAGACTATCAAATCAATTTGTTTTGAAAGTTGCAAAATTTGAAGTAGAAGGAATCAAGTGTGACAGAGTATACTGAAGAGTTCTACAAGTTGAACATCAGATCTAGACATTCGGAGGATGAGATCGAGCAAGTAGCCAGATATGTGAATGGTTTGAGGTCATCTATACAGGATGAGATTAGTTTGATCAAGTTACAGAGTGTGGAGGATGCATATCAATGTGCCCTAAAAGTAGAAGAGAAGCTAAATAAAAGACATGAGTAGAGATAGAGAGGAAGAGGTGGAAGATTTCAGAGAGGAATAATTTTTACTAGAGGAGGAAGAGGATATTTTTCAAAACAGAAAAAAGATAATTAAGTCAGTAAGAGTGAGAATTCATACCATAGAGATGATGGAAACTCTTACAGGAGAGGAGGATATAGTGGTTACCAGAATGAAGGTTATAGAAAAGATGATAAGGAGAAAAGATTATTCAAGGGAACTTGTTTTAAATGTGGTGGAGAAGGACATAGAGCATTTGAATGTAATCAAGGAGAGACAAGCAGAAAGACAAAGAACAATAGAAGAACAAACTTTGTTGAGGAAGATCATGTTGGATCATCTAACAAACTGGAAGATGGAGAAGTGTTGGTGAATAGAAGAGTGTTGTGTCAAAGTGAGTTGGAGAAGGAACTGTTGCAGAGAAAGAATTTTTGATGGACGAGATGCAAGGTAGCTGGTAAATGTTGCAAAGTGATTGTTGATAGTGGAAGCTTAGGGAACTTGGTTTTGAAAGAAATGGTGACCAAATTGAAGTTGGAATGATTGAAACACCTGAATCCCTATCAAATAGCATGGACTCAAGATGAGCATAAGATACTGGTAAGTGACCAATGTTTGGTGAAATTGAAAATAGGAAATTATCATGATGAAGTTTTGTGTGATATCATTCCTATGGATGTATGCCATGTTTTTTTGGGAAGACCTTGGCAATATGATAGACAGGCTATTCATGATGGAAAGAAGAATAAATATACTATTGCTGCTAATGGGATGAAGCAGAATTTGTTTCCATTGGAGGATGTTCCTAAATTTGAGGTTTGTACGAGTGCTAGAGTTTGTTTGGTGGATGGAAGGAGATTTCTGGATGGATTGAAACATGAGAACATGTGTTATTCCCTGGTTCCTAAGAAGGTTGAAGACTTGAAGCATGTGGAAGAACAACTGGATGGGATAAAGGAGTTGTTGACAAAGTATGTGAAGATCATTTCAGATAATGTACCTGATGGATTACCACCTGTGAGGAGTATTAGTCATTGCATGGACTTTATTCTTGGAGCTTGTTTTCCTAATAAAGAAGCACACTTGATGACACCTGTAGAGAATGAAGAGTTGAATAGACAAGTGCAAGAATTATTGAGGAAGGGTTTGATCAGAGAAATCTTAAGTCCTTGTGCAGTACCTATTGTGTTAGCACCTAAGAAGGATGGAGAATGGAGAATGTGTACAAACTCTAGAGCCAGAAAAAAGATCACGGTGAAGTATAGATTTCCTTTGCCCTGAATGGATGACATTATGGATTGTTTGAGTGATGCTAGATACTTTACAAAAATAGACTTGAAGAGTGGATATCATCATATCATAATCAGAGAAGGGGATGAGTGGAAGACAACATTCAAGAAAAATGAAGGATTGTATGAGTGGTTGGTGATGCCTTTTGGACTAACAAATGCACCGAGTACTTTCATGAGGTTGATGAATGACGTATTGAAGAGATTCTTGGGAAAGTTTGTGATTGTTTACTTGGATGACATCTTGATTTTCAGTAAGAGTAGAGAAGAACATTTGTTGCATATAAGACAAGTTTTGCAGAGGTTGAGAGAATAGTAGTTGCTGATAAACATTAAGAAGTGTAGTTTCATGAAGGAAGAGTTGGTATATTTGTGGATGGATTGAAGATGGATCTTGAGAAGGTAAGAGAAATTGTTGAATGTCCTACATCGAATAGCATTGGAGAGGTAAGATCATTTCATGGATTGTCTAGTTTCTACAGAATGTTCATTAGGAATTTCAGTTCTATTTGTAGCCCTATGACAGAAACAATGAGAGGAGATAAGAAGGATTTTAGGTGGAAATTTGGAGCATATCAGAGTTTTGAGTTGTTGAAATAGAAGGTGACTGAGCAACCTGTGTTGGCTTTACCAGATTTTAGTAAGGTATTTCAAGTAGACTATGATGCAAGTGGAAATGCAATTGGAGCAGTATTAAGTTAAGAAGGAAGACCAGTAGCTTATTTCAGTGAGAAGTTAAATGATGCTAGGAGAAGATATTCAGCGTATGATTAGGATTTTTATGCCATAGTTCAAGCCTTGAAGAAGTGGAGACATTACTTGTTTCCTAAGGATTTTGTGTTGTATATGGATCACCAAGCTTTTCAATATTTGAATAGTTAGGGAGAAGGAATTTATTGATAGAGATGAGAGTGGAGGTATTAGGCTTTCATGAATTGAATAACTTGTATGAGGAAGACCTAGATTTTGCATAACCTTGGAGAGCTTGTAAAGAACTAGTTTTGGAGGATAGGAGTCAATGGTTGGATTATTTAATTTAGGAGGATATGTTGTTCAAAATAAATCAATTGTGTATACCCCAGAGTTCAATGAGGGATAACTTGGTGAAATAAAAACTTAGTGGAGGATTGTCAGGACATTTTGGAATTGATAAGACAGTAGCATTGGTAAGTGAGAATTACTTTTTTCCCCATATTCATAAGGATGTTAGGAAATTTGTACAAAATTGTAGAGTTTGTCAAGTTGAAAAAGGGAGTAATCAGAATGTTGGATTGTACAAGCCTTTGACAATTCCAGAGACCTTGGGAGGATATCAGCATTGATTTCATACTTGGTTTACCGAAGACACGGAGAGGTAATGATTCTATATTTGTGGTAGTAGATAGATTTTCTAAGATGGCACATTTCATACCTTGTAAGAAGACAACAAATGCAGTACATGTAGCAGACTTGTTTTTAAAAGAAGTGGTCAAATTGCATGGATTACCTAGGAGTATTGTTTCAAACAGAGATACAAAGTTTGTTGGTTACTTTTGGAGGACACTTTGGAAGAAGTTGAAGAAAAAATTGAAGTTTAGTTCTAATTTTCACCCACAAAATGATGGACAGCCAGAGGTAGTAAATAAGAGTTTGGGGAATTTTCTAAGATGTTTGGTTGGAGAGAAGACCAGAAGTTGGGATTTAGTCCTTGCACAAGCAGAATTTGCTTACAATAATTCAATGAACAGGAGTACCGGAAAGACACCTGTTGAGATTGTTACTGGAGTTCATCCTAGAGGTATATCAGAGTTGAGAGACATCAGTAGGGAAGACAAAAGGAGTGTAGAAGCAAATGAATTTTCTAAAAATATGAAGAAAGTGCATACTCAAGTGAAGGAGCAGTTGGAAGATATGAACTGGAAGTATAAGGAGAAAGCAGATGAAAAGAGGAGACATAAGGAGTTTGAAGTGGGAGATGAAGTGATGGTGTATCTGAGAAAGGAAATATTTCCATTTGGTACATACAATAAGTTGAAGATGAGAAATTTTGGACCTTGCAAGATCTTGAAGAAATTCAATTCAGGAAATGCATATGAAGTAGAGTTACCGGATCACATGGGTATATCACCTATATTCAACATTGCAGATCTGCATTAGTACCATGAAGCAAAATTCAGTGAAGACAGTAAAGAAAAATTGGAGGATCAGTTTCCTAAATAGAAATTAGATGAGATAGAAGAAATTTTGGATGTCAGGGATGGAAGGAAATCTGTGGAAGACAATACAAAGAATAGCTTGTGAAGTGGAAAGGGATACTAGTGGAGGATTCTTCTTGGATTTCTTAGGCTGGGGTAGATCATATTGGTTTTCCTTTAGCCCCTAAAAATTGAGGGACTCACTTTTCAATTAACCCCAGATGTCTGATGCAGGAGCATCCTTGGTTCTTGGCAATCTTGCATCAACCAAAAAATATTTTCTTTCAATTTTGTTCTTGTTTAGCTCTTATTTAGTTCAAGTTGGCAGATTCAATGTTTCTTCATATTTCTCACTAGACCCTTTGGATCTACATTTTCATCATGGACATGTTCACTTTTCTTATTCCAAGATTTGAGCGCGATTGGATCTTTTTCTGGCAAGTTATCGATTTTGGATTTGATGGCAGTTTCTTGAACTAGCACAAAAATAATTTTCAAGCCTAACAGCTAATTTGATCGTTGGTGGATCATCCCTGTAACTTGTGGATCTCAACTGTGTGATTTTAATTTTTCCATGGAGTGTCCTCGACCTTAATTATAGGTCCACACTTTATCCTATGCATTCACCAAGGAGTAATTCAAATGTGATTTTGACCTATTCGTGCACACGTTACATTTTCTTTCATTGGAGATTGTAATAATATTTGGTCGACACGGATGATTCTAGATCCCTGGATGTGGTATAAATCATTGTAATAGTTCATTAGGAAGTAGTATTGAGAAAGATAGGTTTGATATGTTAGAATTCAGCTCGCATTAAGGAGCATATAGGAATGTTGTATTTCTGAACTTGTTATATCAGGCCTGTGAGCTGAATTTGTAAGCCTGGTGGATGTTGTCAGCCGAATGTAATTCAAATTTTTGTTAATGAGCATTTTTTAATCTGCATTTTCCTCCATATCCTATGTTTCTTCTCTTGTGTTACTCTTGTTGCATGGTCTGGATTGTTCTCTTTGAAGACCCTCCTACCATGGCTACACCACAAATATTGTAAAACTTGATCATCAATAAATAAAACACTCTTTTGGCAACAAATAGCGTCTCCATTTCTTCAAAGCATGGACTATAGCATAAAATTTTTGATCATAAACTGAAACTTCTTTTTTGCTGCTCCTGTAGTCCACGTAAACTCTTTTCTATCCCCTCTCATTTTTTTAGTTAGAGGTGCACAAATACTACTAAAACCTTTGATAAAATTTTCATAAAAACTGGTCAAACAATGAAAAGATCTCACCTCAATAGAACTCTTTGGTGTAGTCCATTCAATGATAGCTTTTACCTTCTTTAGGTCCATCTTAAGACCTTCTGCTAAGACAACAAATCCCAAGTATACCAATTCTCTTTTCACAACACTTCATTTCTTCAAATTGATCAACAACTTATCCTCTCTTAGCTACTCAAAACCCTCTTTGATATGCATCAAATGCTCCTCCCATGTCTTGCTAAAATTAAAATGTCATCCAAATAAACAATGAAAAATTTACCCAAAAACTCTTTTAGTACCTCGTTCATGAGCCGCATGAATGTGCTTGATGCATTGGTTAGCCCAAAGGGCATGACTAACCACTCGTACAAGCCCTCTTTGGTCTTGAAGGTTGTCTTCCATTCATCTCCTTCTCTAATTCGAATTTGGTGATATCTGCTCTTCAAATCTATCTTCATGAAGTACTCAACTCCACTCAAACAATCTATAATGTCATCCATTCTTAGCAAGGGAAATCTATACTTGATGGTGATCTTGTTGATGGCTCTAGAATCTACACATATGTCGTTCCTCGTCCTTCTTTAGTGCTAGTACTGCAGGTACTATAGATGGACTCAAACTCTCTCTGATCAATCCCTTTCACAACAACTCTTGCACTTGTTTTTTCAACTCTTCACTCTCAGCTGGAGTCATACAATGAGCTACCTTATTTGGTAAACTGGCTCTAGGAATTAGGTCCATTTGATGACTAATATTTCTTACTAGAGGCAAACCTTCATGTACATTATTAGAAGTAATAGCCTGAAACTCTTTCAACAAATCCGAAACCTCTACAGGTACCTCAGTAGTATCTTATTTATCAACTCTAGGGATCAATGCAAAACACATATGTTCATGCCTCATACCTTCTAGAAACTTTCTTCAATCAACCAAAAAAATTATTTCATTACTGCATACCTTTTCTTCTACCTCCCTCAGGGGTTTCAACTTATGATTAACATCATCCTTTGTCAAGGAATAGGTGTTAGCATGTCCATCATGCACTGCTCACCGATCAAACTGCCATGGTTTTCCTAACAACATATGAAAAACATCCATAGGCATAATATCACACAATACATCATCATGGTAATTTCCATTCTTGAACTTTACCAGACATTGTTCATTTACCAAAGCTTTATGGTCCTTCTGCAACCAAGCAATCTAGTATGGATTCAGATGCCTTTTTCTCTCCAACCACAACTTACTAACCATCTCTTCTAAAACAAGGTTATTATTACTACCTCCATCAATAATAACATTGCAAACTTTACCTTTACACTTACATCTAGTGCGAAACAAATTCTTCCTGTGAGTTGGTTCTTTCTCCTCATTCAATAAGGCTCTTCTAGGAACAAGAACCTCTCCTCTTTCTGCATCCTCAAAATGTGAAGACTCAACATCTTCATCTACATGTGCAACTCGTGCATTACCTTTAGTTCTTCTATTTGTCCTTTCTTGATGTTTAGGACACTCATAAGCTTTAGTTCCTTCTTCTCCGCACTGGAAACAAGTTCCATGAAATCCTCCTCTTCTTGGTCCTCATCTAGATCTTCCTCTTTGGTCTCCATTATTTTGATCACAAGGATGGTAGGTGTTATCTCCTTTCTAGTTCTAGTTGCTACTGGATCCTTTAGTCTTCTTTTTATCTTCACTTCGGCCTCCATATGACCATCTACTAGTCTTTCCTCCATGACCTCCACCTCTTTGCTTGCTTTCAAACCTTTTGTTCATTTTTTCTTCTACCTTCAAAGAAAACTGATATGCATCTTCAATGGTCGACATTCCTACCAGACTCAACTCCTCTTGAATACTCGGCTTTAACCCATTTATATAACGGGAAACTTTCTCCTTGTTGGCCTCAGGATGGCCTGTTCTGATCAGGACATGGTAGAATTCTTCTGTATAATCCTTGTCAAATTTTCTTGCTTGTTTCAACCCTTGCATGTTCTTCAACAAATTTATCCCATAGTCCACAAGAATGAACTATCTTTTTAATTTTTCCACCATTCAACCTCCCATCTTGTTATTTTCTCTTTTCCTCTTTGATTTCATTCTAGTTGTACCTCTTTCCACCAAATATTTGCATGACCCTTTAGCTTGGTCTTTGCAAATTTGACCCTCTCAGGATCTTCCACCTCCTCATACTCAAAGTACTCCATATCGTTGATCCAATCAATCAACTCTTCTAGGTTAATATTCCAAAAAAATGTAGAAACATCGATCTTTGGCCTTTTCCCAATCTTAGAGATGGACTTAAATATTCTGACTTGCTCTAGATCTACTATATCTTGTTCTTCTTTGAATTGTTCCTCATTTTCAGCTTCATCTTCACTCAAAGATATTAGATTTCCATAGTCCATATCAATAAGATTTAGCTTCTTTTGGATTAAACTATGTGTTATTTTTTGGATCAACATTTCAGATCACACTTCGTGATCCTTCATCAGGATGTAAAAAGAGGAGTAAGAGATCTACAAATTTTTTTTCTTTTAGTCAACTTTCTTGTTTCTTGTACAACCTTTCTCCTCTCCTCTCCCTTATAACTTGTTTGATCTTACTCCTACTCTTTTTGCATCCTGATGAAGGATCACAGGGTGTTATCTAAAATGTTGATCCAAAAAGTAACACAGTTTAATCCAGAAGTAGCTAAATCTTATTCATCTTCACTTTCATCTCCTCTTCTTGGCTCAAACCCTCATTGTAGCTCCTCTTGTAGTGCTTGAACTTGTCTCTACAGGGCTCTAAAACCATCTTCTGGTACAATAACATTTCTTCCACCACCACAGTTTCTTCACAGAGGCACTTTAATCACTTTTCTAAGAAACCCGCAACCACAAGTCCTGGTGCAAACTACCTCACATTCGGCAATCTGTTTCCACACTCAAGAAAACTGACTCTGATACCACTTAATGAGGGCTACACCCCTTGAAACCCACACAAAACTCAACAATAGATACCAACACAAAATATGTGAGATAGAAAATAACCCAGTTTCAATTATTTTTAGAAAATGAAATTACAGATTCAAAACTTACATTGCTATAGCCTCATGGGCTTGATTCATTACAACAAAATCAACTCTAAAAGAAAATCTATTATTTTGAGCCACAATCTGCACTAATGGAGCCACCTTCTACAACCCCCACTTAACCCTTTTATTTTACCCAATAACTGCCCTAGAATGTTCTAGAAAGTGTAACTTTCCCTTTTGTTTTGGCACCAAAAGTCCCGCCATTTGATTTCTTGCCTAGGAAGATATTTTAATGAAATTCACTTTTTAGTGGGATAGCTTCTTGGGGCCATAACTTTTGATCTGATTGTCATATTTTCAATTGTAATATATCATTGGAAAGCTTGTGAAGATATCTACAACTATCTTTTGTCGGATTTGAAATATTATAGATTTTGCACCCTATTTTGGGGCTCCAAAGGGCCTCAATTTTTATTTTTAAACTTCATTTGAGAAATTCCCCTAGATGAAAATTTAATATCTTCCAAACGGTACATGATTTTGAGATGATTCTTTCACCAAAAATCTTATTTTCCAATTTCACTCCTTGGGGTCAATTTTTGTGTCCATACGACCCGAATAGGTTGACTTCCTAAAAATAGTAGGTGACTAAATTTTTTTTGTTGTTTCAAACTTCTAACTATCCCAAAGACTTCATAAGTCGCCATGGGCCCCAAGAAAACTAAGGAAACTACAAACAAATGAAAATGCAATATTTTTGGGTGATGTAAGATTGCCCTTACATCACTGGATGCTCTTGCATCAATCCTTCTCCTCCATTTTTACTCTAATAAAGCTCAATTGGGTAACTATAATATTGAAAGCATTCAAGTAATTAGCTATGATGAGCACATGCTTATACTAATAGGGGTGAATCACTATAACCAAATTTTTCCCAATTTAAAACTTAATCAACAATAATAACAACCATGCAAGATCTAGCAATTAAGAACACAATAAGAACACCAAATTTACATGGAAAATATTGTGGTAGAAAACCACAACCAAATAATGTTATATATAAAAATTCTTACAATCTTTGTAGGCACCAACCTATAGGAGACACCAATATCCTCTTATACAATTTGTGAGCACCAACCCACTAGATACACCAATCCCCACAATATTGTGGTAGAAAACCGCAACAAAATAATGCTATATATAAAAATTCTTACAATCTTTGTAGGCACCAACCTATAGGAGATGCCAATATCCTCTTATACAATTTGTGAGCACCAACCCACTAGATACACCAATCCCCATAATTTGTAGGAACCAACCTAATATGCAATATAATTACTATCTTCTTGTGAGTATCCTCTTCAATGGATAATGAAAAATTTCATTTAAATTTACAAGTTCTTCTCTTCTTTATAGATCTGCCATAATTCCTCCACAAAATCTTCCTTGAAAATATCTTCAATATTTTCTCTCCTTTAAATCTTATTGTGCTTATAGATTATATCTTTTATTTCCACACACCTTGTCCACACAAATCTAATTGCTTCTATATCTTCATAGACGATTGAAGAGATACACCCTTTTGAAAGATAAAGACTATTCAAGAATCATGACTCCTCTTAAATAATTGCTATCTCTTCAAATTTGATCGTTGCATTTTACTTGACTAATCTAAGCACTCCTTTTATTAATCGTTGCCTTCCTTTCAACTAATATTAATCACTGCTATGTAGAGGATTATTAATTTTTGTGTATATTCCTTTATATGAATTACTTCTTTAACTTAGGTGATCATATTCCAAAGGGGTCGGCCCATAAATAAATATTGTATTATTTAATCCAAATTTTTCTTCAAGTGAAATATCATCCATTGCCTTATGACCAAATAGATTGCACGAAAATCAATAACCAAAGAAAGGATGATAGAACCTGATTGTGTGATGTTGCCTTGGTGAGAAATATTTCTTGATTATGTCCCTTTTGTCTTTTAAATATGTGATTTCCTTTGGGTAAACCTAAAAGGACTTCTAAAAAATTTGTGCTTCCTAGTCTGAAACTCCACATTTTTAAGCTTTTGGGTAGGTGTATGGGTTAGGGTTTATTGAAATAGTGTTTGGCATTTATCTTGGCTTGAAAAACCTACAAAAAATCTAACTCTCTCATCGCTTTTATCTTTTAGTCTAATTCCATGTTGACTTGGCCCCCTCTACCTAGTGATACCAATTAATCCTTTGCAATGAGAATCCTTTTAATTTTTTATTGTCTGAGCCTTTGATTTATGTTTGGCTAAGTTCCTTTAAAAAAAAATCATTTTCATGAGATATTTGGTTGATGTCCTAAGTTTGAGCTATGCATATGTGCTTTTATCAAAATATTGTTCGTCTATGTTACCTAGGAAATGTCCTAGCTTTTAAAAAAAAATATGCATGTGTGAAATACCTCACTTAAGTTTTTTTGTCCCTACTTAGCTTTGACCATGTGGCATAGTCTCATTGCATCACTTTCCTCCTTCGCACCGCTCTTTCTTCATTCCCCATTGGTCCCTTTGTACAATATGTGATGACATTATTAATCAATACCCCAAGGACAGGTGTCACAATCCTATGTCATCGCATATCCTCTTCCCATCACATTTTCCATTGTTGAGTGCCTATTGCTAAATACGTTATACATGATCGGTTGTGATTGAAGCGCACGGTCGAATCTTGTTTCATCGCATGCTTCCTTTGCATCGCATTTGTGAAATGAATAGCACATATCCAAAACATAATTTTCAATGAGAACAAAGGAGGAGGGAAGGGATAAAATAATATTCTCATGGAATATTTTAGAAAAGTGTCCACTCCTCATTGCATAGCAAGGTCTCTTCTCATCGTAGTTTGTATTACCTAGAGGATAGAGGAAAGTGTGATATGCGCTAAGCTTCTAAAATTTCAACACTTTCGTCATCTTACTCCATCGAACAACCATAGTGCATCACAAATATGAATCAAGAGGAAGTGTGAAGAAATACGATGTGTGATTATTGAAGGAAAAGGCATATACTCTAGGGGAATATTTTGTGTCAGGTGTCACCATCTCATCTCATCGTATTGATCCTTTGTATTGCAAATTCAACTCATTGAGCCTGAATTCAAAATGTGATATGTGATGGCCATGAAAGGAAGTTGGTGGAAATGTTTAAAGGAAAGGAGGATACATGGAAATTTCTCAGTTCATTGTTGGTTTCCTTCACATCACATTTTATGGAGGAAACTTTTAAAGAAAAAAGTGACAAGTTTTGAATGTGTGATGACCATCCATCTTGTTTTAAAACAATTTGATTGACGACTAGTATTCAAATGAAAATGACTAACAAAACAAATATTTCATTTGTGTGAGCCATCTCTCTGCAATTAATGGTGTATCTATCAAATATAAGAACAATAAAGTATTGAATTACTTCATTTTTCACCATCTTTGCAAGATTCTTCAAGCATTCAAATGAAAGGAGCTCCAAGTGAACAATTTCAAGAAAAGAATGGCTAGGGTTTTCTTGGGTAACCGGAATTTTCATCCTTATATGCAAATTTTCAATTAAGAGTGAGAGAAAAGGGGTTATACCTATATTTGGTGTGAATTGGGGTTTTTAGGGTTTCTATGTAGGATTTTCAAAAACAAATTATTAAGCCCTAGTTTATTTTAAGGAAATATCTATAAGGTCTTGTATAATTTGAGTTATAAGCCTGCACAATCTTGGTAGGGTGTCAAGTTGTTAAACCCTAGCATTTGAATTGAATTATAAAACCCTAGAATATCAAATTCTACAAAAATTAGTAAAGCTAGTGGTTCATCAAAGGCCAAGCCTAAAACCAAGAATGATAAGCCTAAAACCAAAGGGGTTAAGAGATACTTCACTAGATTTATGGAGAATGACCTCATGGAATTATTTCTAGGAGCTAAGGTAGTTGGAAAGAGGGCTACTGGAGAGGGTATCTTATCAGATCATTTGTAGGATAGGGAAAAATATATTGGTGATATAACAATTCCAAAAAGTGGATGGTAATTTTCCAACCAGTAATTTGTGGATGTGTGATTTGGGAAAGCTCGTTGTGCCAAATATCTTTGTAGAAGTTTATTCAATTAAAACAATTATAGAGTGTTATGACCCTGAGGAAATAATTATAAGGAGAAAAAAGGGGACTCCATTGATGGATATCAACAAAATTCAGATTGTGAGAACTTTTAGATTAAACCCCTCTACTACATTCTCCATCCATTTCAATGCATTATGCTAGGAATATGAAAGAGACAAATATGGATATAGACATCATGTATTTCCAAGGCATATAAGAAAAGATACTAGCAAGAAAGGATTAGGGTTTACCTCAAAATAATTTGAGTCTTTCAACTATGATGAGTTTGAAGGTTACATCAAGAACACATACTTTTGCTTATGCCAAGTGTTGGGGAAAACTTATGATCTGAGGATCCATGTTCATTTGATGATGATGTCGATTGATATTCAAGATAAATATTCTAATAGGGGTTTTGATTATGCTTCATATCTGGTTGAACAAATCCACAATAAATTAAAGGATTTGAAGGAGCCCAATGCTCCATTGAGGTTCACACACTATTCTATGTTGAAGCATATGTTTATGTGGAGCGGTGAGAAGGAATGGTCCAATTTTATGGACTTGAGAAAAAGGGATGAACAAGGCAATGATTTTCCTATGTAGCTATGGATGCACATTTGGGATCAAAATTATCCTAATTCCAATTATACAACTTTCTATAATGGATTGGTATATACTTTCTTGGATAATTTAGGATGGAAGCCAGCATACATGATCTCAAGAGGTATCAAGGAGATCCTAAGGCCTCTACAATTCAAGGCCAATACCAAGCTTGACCATAATTAGGGAGATTGGTATCTCCATACTTCATGTACAATTTTCAGGGTCTATGTTGCTTTGGTGCAACCACATTGATTGCCAATTTATGTGTTAGAAAGGCTTGCATTTATGGAAATTATGTGGCAAATAGATACAATGGATAAGCACTTTAGAGGTGCAAAGAAAGGATCATTCATCCCTGGACAATTTTCTTTTTTCTCATTTTAGAGTCACATCTAAAGAGGGTTTAGAAAAAATTTACAATATGTTGAAATCCTATAGAATGAAGGTTGAGAAAGTGTGGAATTATGACCTGGAAGGATTCATTGATAGAGAACGAAATATTAGAAGCAGGTCTAGATTCCAACATTAGTTTTTATACAGTGAAGATGTGATCAAGAATTTGGCATCTAATGCAGAGGTTAATGAAAGAAAGAAAGCAAGGTTGCATATCATTAAGGTTGAGGATGCAAGGCTTAAGGTGAATCCACTATATGTGAGCCCATATGCTCAAATACAGGATCCCTTTAAGAAAGCCATCATGATGTTGGAAGGGTATAAAAATCGCACATTTATGAAGATGATAAGGCAAGTTGAGGAAGCAGCCAATCTGTTGCTCAAGGTCCTTCTATTCAGTGCATAGAAATTGAAGAAGTGCCAATGGCTCAACCTCTTGTTGAGTATTCTGTTGAGACAAAAGGAGAGGATACTATGGAGGAACATTCTTTTGAGCATGTTCCTGGTGAGGAAGAAGTGCATTAAATATTTTATTCTCCCCAAGTAAATGATATAATGGATTCTTTTGTTCCTGCCAACAAAATTGTGACCGTTGTATATGATGAGAATAATCCTATTGATGAAGATATTAGGCTAAAATCCTATGTAGAATTTATGGATGATGAATCCTTTGTTCAGACATAGGAATTTAAAGAATATGTGATGCAGGTAAAGGGTAAAGAGTTTAAGGACATGATTGAAAAGAAAAGGAAGGATTTGATCCTTCATTACATGAAGAGGTTGAGAGGAAAGAAGAAGAAAGATAGAGAAGGAGATTGTAGAAATTTCCCTTACTAAAGGCAGGTTATTGGTTAGGAAGAGTGGTATCATTTTATTGTCTAGTTGGGGTTTAACCTATGCAATATCCCTAGACACAATCAAAAATGATGCTAAGGAATTTATCTCAAAGGAATAATATGGTAATAAATTTTTTGGTTGTGGCTTTATCCCTAGGTTGCACACATTAGAAATTTGGTCCATAGGACCAAATACAGGAAAACTAAGGGTAGTAAGGTTAGTTGGAGAAATAACTAGTGAGGTGGTTGTAAAGAGATCCTTAGAAGTCACCCCAGCACAAGCATCCAAATTGACTGTACATGTTGTCATATTAAGTGTAGACATTACAGAGAGGCTCGGGAAAGATATGATCAATTTAAAATTCAACAAGTTGTAGGAAGAATATAACAAGATAAAGGCCATTGTTCCTTAGTAGAAACTTCTAGCACCAACGATGAAAGTGCTCCGACCCCCCACCTCCACACAAGATAGAGAGTCATTATCTCTCAGAATCAAGAGATTAAAGGAAGAATTGGATATGGTAAGAGAGAGTGAGTAGAAATCCGAGAAAACCAAAAAGGTGGTGAATGACATTGTTGTGCAATTTTCGCACACACGCCCCACTGGAGGTGGGGACCCTCTTTTCTCTTTTGCATCTCTACCTCTTGGCTTGGTCAAATTTTGGTTTTGCTCTTCTTGGGAGGTTATTTTGGGATTAAGTCCAGATTGGGTTTGATGAGGACAATATTTTGAGGCTCTAGGGGAAATTTGCAAGTGTTGGAATTTGAAAATGGGGATTTTCTGGAATTGAATTCAATGTTATATAAATATTTTCGCAATCTTCGCGATATAGAGGATGAAAAAAAATTAGGCGGTGGTTGCTTTTGAACTTTTGAGAATTCTCTTCTTAGAAAAGTTATGAGATGTTTAGGGATTTCAATTTCTCGGCATGAACTGGTGAAATTTTGCCCCCTCAAGGATTTTCCTAAATTCCATGACCTCAAAAATCCCTCGGTGACCCCTTCAAAAACCTGTACCTTTCCAAAATGGAATTTTTCCTAAAATGGAATAAATTTTTCCCCTAAATGCATTTTTCCAAAATGGAAAATTTTTCATTGAAATTTTAAAACGTTCCCCTGAAAATGAAACTTTTGAGGATGGATTAAAAAAATCAAAAATAAAAGTTTCCAAAAATGGAAAAATTTATGAAAATGGAAAGTTTCTATATAAAAATGTAAGTTGTTTTTTTTAAAAGGGCCAAAATTTTATTCAAGTTTAATTTGGATAGGACTTGTAACATGTGAGCTACTAATGATGATATCTATTTTTCAGGATTAAATAAATATTAAAAGGGTAACTTGCATATAGATTCGTGCCAAAAGGGAAATATGGAAGAGTTCAATTCAAATTTTAAAAGTGGGGCTTGCATGAGAATCTGTGCCCAAACTGTCTACAACTAGAAGGAGTTTTTGGAAGACATGTGAAGTTGATTTCATCATCCAATCAGAATTTTCATTAATGACAAGCTAGCATAATATTGTTTTCTTATTGTTCCACGATGTAACTGCTTTTATGCAATTGGATGATGATGTACCATAAGCTCCCAAATTAAATGTAAATGTTGGATGCTTCTAGAGGTGT